>NW_023590746.1:0-22510 GCF_014843425.1 Jatropha curcas
TCTTAGTGCAAAGGAAACAAAAAACAGTAATTGCTTCAGATTCATTTTACTTTTTGCTTCCATATGAGAAGTGGCGCAGTTCCACAAGAAGCTCAGCGTCACTTTTCTGCACCTTTTCAAAGAACAGATCAGCTACGCTAATTTTGCAATCCATGACTGTCTTTCTCAAATTAGACGCCTCTGCAGTGTTAATCATGCCAGTGAGGACCATTGAGTCTATCCGAAGCAGCAATTCGCAGCACAAAGATTGGTTATCTGGTATAGGTAGGACATCAATCAAACATATTACTTGATATCAGCGGCTGATTAGTCCACAAACAACTTGCACAAATCCCAATTTATGTACTAAAATCCACACAGCTTGGGCACACAAGACTGCCCTAGAAATTCTCAAGTGAAAAGTGATAAGTAATGCTACATCTGCAAGACTTCACAACTAATTAACACTCATCATAACTTAGAAGGCCAGATGACAAAAATTTTTACACTTCTCAGTGACTTACATGCAATCTTGTTTCAAGGATGCAAAACCACAAAAAATTTTAATCCAATGCCAACAGGTACATCATTGGTAAGATGAAATGCAGAGGTGGCATGCTTGAGAACGCAAATAAAAGGAAGAAGAAGATATCATTTCATTTTCATTTTTTTATGCTACTAAATGCAAAATTTCTAGGTAATAACAATCACCTTTTCCGAAACCAGCTTGTTTTTCCGCTTCCAATTGCTCTATTCTATCAAGCAACAACTGTTTCTCTTCATTTACTCTGTTGAGTTCCTCAACAGCCAAAAGACGTTGATTGTTTAAGTACAGAATATCTAAACAACAACACAAAAAGCACAGTCACTTGATTAACTTGAACAGATAACAAAAATTCCAAAAAATTCAAGATCCAAACCAGAAATCATGCAAAATAAAACATGAAAAAGAACATCAAGTAAGGCCATACTTTGCTGAGCTTCTTTGAAGAGCTGCCATATGTGATTATGTTTTGGTTCCTACACAAAATAAGATGATCGAAACTTTTCCTTTAAGAAAAAAAAAAATGATCTAATCTAAAAACTCTCTCCAAGAAACATGATAGTTAGCAAATTAAATGGCTAAAGAAAGCTAGTATGTACCTGAGACATCTCCATACTGTCATGACCTTCTACCCTAAATAACATTTGATTGATTAACAAACAAATTTGTTCACAGGAGGTTTGTGCATATGAAATGTAACATAATTGAATAACAAAGAAACATCAGGCATGAAACCACTCACTCCAATTTTGAGTGAGCTTCAAATAATCCATTGGCTGCCTCTCCATTTTTCCTGCAAAGAAAAACAATTACTTAAACAGCCAACTTTTCAATAAACAGCTGTATAACGTTAAAAATTTTGATTTACATCAAGCAGCAAAGCGGAGGAGCTTTAACGGATAAGCAGTTAGCTACGTTGGCTTTGAGGAAACGGATAGGTGAAAGAATCGTGGCGTTTATCGAAATCTCCATTGTTGAGAATTTCGAGCCACTCCACAAGCAGAGAGAGCGACAGAGAAGTGAAAAGTAATGCGAGATAATTATATATATATATATATATATATATGCCACTCCACAAGCAGAGAGAGCGACAGAGAAGTGAAAAGTAAATGCGAGACGATAATATTATTATAAATATATATATATCTATACTATAATATCAATTCAAGATGATGACGTTGGTATCCCTTATATATATATATAATAATGATGACGTGGCTATCCCTTTCACAATCACAGTTATTTGGTAACTGCCAAAATAAAAGTGAGTGGTATCCGGTCCGGTTTGGAACTATAATTGGACTAAATGGAATCGAAAAAGAATTTTGACCATTTTGACCTTTTTAGTATTTACTTTTTAATTTTATCAATTATAAAATAAATTTTAATTTTTTTATGATCTTATCATTTACCTATTCTCAAGCACAACTAGAACTTGAGTAGAGTGAAATATTTGAAATCATGAGCGCCTCATTTCTAGCTACTTTAATAGCTAAGCCATTTTATTCTATTATGATCTTATACCACAGTTATTTATATTTATCCGTAGCATAATATTATGATATTTTGGATAATACTATATATTGACCTTTTCAACTATTTTGGATAATACCATTTATTGACCTTTTTTTTTCTTTAGAAGAATTTTGGATAGTTCAGCTATTCATAGTAACTGTTAGCAATTGCACATAGCTGGTATTAATTTCACTAGTATTTTAATAATTAACATATATCATATGATGATACAACTCCATATTTTTTATTTTTTTTTAAGGTAAATATATTACTCGTCATATTAATTAAATATTTTATAATATGTAATAGTTACTTATTATTTTTCAATAATTAAAAGATCATAAAATAAAAATATCAATTCAAATAAAAAAAAATTCTTTTTAAAAGGTTAACAGGCCTAAAACACAGCTAATAGAATCAGCATTTGATTGAGATTTTTATCAACCTACTAACTGCTAATCAAAATTTTTACCAAACATTTTATCCTAGCTGTTAAATGCAAATAAACTACCAAATATATAAATTAATTCAATTGAGTGAGCAATTTTGTCAAACATTTCCCACTTGGGCAATATGGCTACACTAAAATCAACTTAAAATTGGATTTTCGATACTTTGATAAATCTTTGAGTTCGATCATTCCTGTTTACTTTCTTTGGTCAGTACTATATAATAAATGAATTGCCCATGAATCAATACACTGCAACATTATTCCTAACAACTCTAAGAAATGCAAATGCCAAAAAATCCCTCTTCATCTTGTCAGATATCTATAAAGAAATTGCATCTAAAACTGGCAATACATTCCTACAATTGAAGAATATAATTTAAAGTCCCATACTTTGAAGAGCACAAGGCACAGTAAGAACACAAACTACATCATGGAGAGTGATGCAGGATTGCATGGGACTTTATGCGACCCCCCAAGAAAAGAAAAGGCTAAAAAAAAAAAAAAAAAAAAAAAACAGTAAGGAACACAAACTACAATCATGGGAGGTGATGCAGGTATTGCATGTGGGGACTTTTATGCCGACCGCACCCCAAGGAAAAGAAAAGGCTAAAAAAAAAAAAAAAAAAAAAAAAAAGTGATGTTCCACTAGTGGGGCCCTAGCTTACGCGTTCTTTGCGCCAACGCTTCTCGCCCGCTCTCGCCGTCTCTCCCTCTTCGCTCAATAAGGACCCGGTAGCCTTGTCCCTCATCCAAAAAAAAAAAAAAAAAAAAAAGTATGTTCACTAGTGGGCCCCTAGCTTACGCTTCTTTGCCAACCTTCTCGCCCGCTCTCGCCGCTCCTCTTCCTCAATAAGACGGAGCTGCTCCTCATCCTCCTTCTTTGCAATTTTTGCACTGTATCACAGGACCCAATTAGAACTTAAAACATAAAATGGAACCTCATCAAGTAAACTTGCAAAAATATGACAATACAGGTCCATAACAAATTAACAGCAACGAAGTTTATTTTCCCTTCTGATATAATTTTTTGGCATGTACATAAGTCACACATGGCAAAAAAGAAAAGAGAAAAAAGTGGTATCTGCCCATTGTGCGCCACATCAATATTCTGTCTACAAGTCCCCATGTGCCATTGCCATTTTGGATGCTTGAGGGAAAGGGAAGAAATATGGAATAAAACATGGATCAATTCTCTCCCTTTCTTTGATCAAAAAGCAAAATCATCTGAGCTAAAAAAAATGGATAACAATTTTTGACATAGATAAACTAGTAAATTTAGTGAGGAGCACCAACCTTCTTCTCTCTTCTTCCATTATATCATCAAAGTTTGCCTCCATGTTACTATCATCATCGTCATCGTCATCATAGTTATTAGCATACCGATCCGTCCTGCAAAAGAATAGCAGTCTCTTATTGCACAAGAACTAACTTGTACTGTTTTAAATTAGATTCCAGAAATCAGTTAAAAAAAAACTTGTTTGATCTCTGGATGGAGCCAAATCAGCCCTACTTCACCACGACAGTCAAAGTGTGGAGGCATTTGTAGTTATTGTTTCTGTACTAAATTCCTAATTGTCAAAACAACCAGCTTTCTATCTTTAAATTTTAACAGATATGATGCAGGCACATTTACACCAAAGCAAATAGGTAAACCTCAAGGTTCGAACAATCATACCTCATTGAACATTGAACATCAAACATTTGTATGGCCCTTGAGTTTTATAAAATGAACAAGTTGATCCTCAAGGAATAATTGTGTAATTTAACCATGTCATTAGAATAAAAAATGATTTGCTGCATCTGGAGGGATAAAAAACTCAAAACATTCATGCAAACATCTCCAGAAGTTATCAGAACAAAAATGAATTAATTGGATCATAGATTAGGACAATTCAAATAAAAAAAGTTTATTGAAAGCAAAATTGAATAGCCTAAAACCACAGTTAATTAAAATAAAAAACCTTGACAAGTGGGTGTGATTATTAACGCGGGAAAAAATATGCATCCTAACTAACAAGATGGTTAACCAACTGGTTGTCAAACTCAAAGGTTAACGTTACCTTCCTATAAATCCTAACTAAATTTTTACCTGAACATGTTCCTGATCATGGCAAGGGCCATCTCGTCCTCATCGTCTTCAGAGCGTCTGGCAGGCTTTTTCTTGGGGCGATTACCTTGCAATGACCCATGGGATGAAATTTGGCTGGTTGGCTTATTTAACTGTCAATTTTCAGCAAGTAAAAGATAAGAAAATATTCAATAAAGGTTTACATTGTCACAACCATGAAAAATTGAGCATTGGCCCAAACCTGAGGTTTTGAAGAGGCTACTGGCTGATTTCGCATCATCATATTCTTCTTTGGTTCTTGAATAGCCCTTTTCTGTTCGATTTGTTGCTTTGGGATGGACGACTGCATCTTCAGAGGGGGAGGTTTACGTCCAGCAGGAAGGGTAGTTTTTGCACCTGGAGCCAAGACCTTCTTCTCCACATTGGTAAGAGGCACCTTCGGAGGCAAGCCTTTTGCCCCGGTAGGTCGGCCAGGTCCAGTTGCATTGTTGCTACCAAGGTGCCTTCTCGAATCCATAGATGTAGAAGTAGGTTTGCTGGCAGAAGTTGGCTTGTAGGGCCCTGATTTAGAATGCATTTGTCCATTTACAGGAATTGATTTTCTTTCCTCACGACCACCACGAATATCTCTGACATTATTACCTGATGGCTGCTTGCTCTTGTGCGGCACATGCACAGATCGAGCCTCTTGAACATCAGCAAAAAACCTGTATAAGTTTTCTTAATAAAATAGCTTGCATTAAACCGCAACAAAGTATATGTACCAAAGCAGCGTTTTACCAGATTTTGGAGCAGTGACATTTTGAGGTACAGGCTGTTTGGAAGGGGCTGGGAGTTCTGCTTCATCAGATAACAGGAAGGAGTAATCTCTCGTATCCTTAAGTTTTTGGACTTTTGTCTTTATCTGTACACATCAAAGGAACAGATAATCCTTTCGTTATATTTCAAAGGTCTTTCTAGAGAATTAACCCCCCTACAGAACAGAGAGAGAAAGAGGGCGAAGAGGGAAGGGGCAAGCAGGGAGGAGCTAATAAACAAGGAGTTGCAGGGATACCTCATTTCTAGCTTTGGATATGGGCCGATGAACTCCATTCTTTGGAACTGAGCCAGTTGAAGATGTCTTTTTGTCCTGCACCAGAAGCAGAAAAGTCATCACAATAAAATCTAATCTAAAATATATTTGGAGCTCTTCAGAGCACCTTTTAGAAATATATGGGGAGAAGAATTTATTCCTTTATTTCTTTGCCTTCTCTCTCTATCATCTCTCGTTGCAAACAGGACAAGTCTAGATTCATTTTTTACAAGGTTAAAATGAACACAGTTTCCACCAAAGCATTGTTTAATTATAGGATCTTCCACCTACTCTCTGTGAAGATTTGCAGACAGCTCCCTTCATAACGCAGGGGAAGAATATAGGGCAATTAACTCTCAACAATTAGGCTAGAACAGGATGATTTTGGTTGGAACAAAATAACACATCGGTTTCAAAGAAACCCTTAGAATTAAAATTCTGAATTCATAGATAAAAAAACAATCCTAAGACTAATTGCTGCTGTCCTATTTATATTAGTTGGGACAAATCCTAATTCCATACTGAAAAATATTCCTAATTAGTTTAGACTCCTAGGCTGAATAGTATTCCTATTTAGCTGGAAGAACAATTCTAGGGGTACCAAATTAACCTCTCAACAATTAGGCGTCAGAAACAGGATGATTTTTGGGATGGAAACAAAAATAATACCACATCGGTTTCCAAATAAAAACCCTCTAGAAAATTAAAACTTCTGAATTTCATAGATAAAAAAACAATCCTAAGACCAATTGCGCTGCTCCTATTTTATATCTAGTTGGGACAAATCCTAATTCCATACTGCAAAAATATTTACTGCTAATTAGTGTTTAAGATACTGAAAAATATTCCTAATTAGTTTAGACTCCTAGGCTGAATAGTATTCCTATTTAGCTAAATCCTAAGTAAAACTGAAAAATTATTCCTAATTAATTAACATTCTTCAATTTAATTAAGAATTCTAAATAAAGAAGGAAACTAAAAGAAAATTTCTGAACTAGTCTTGGATGCTCCTGCATCTTTCTCCTCAGGTTTGAAAGGAACTAGACTTCGACGAGAAAAGTTTAGAGATTTCAGCCATGAGAATAGGATCAATTCGTGTAAACTTCTCTTTAGAATACCACGTGCTTAAAGCTTTTGCAAGAGCAACCAACATCACAAGCCATTCAAATAATCCATCCTCTTTCTGAGGAAGCAGAGTTGGTTCAACAAAAAGACTCTTCTGTGTTTGCACTAGCCTTCTTGCTTGAAGATGTATTTCAATTCCATGGGGTACTTGCTTCAAACAATCTACTTTTGGCAGTTTTATGCTGCCAACATCCACAAGCAAATACTTTTGTGAATAATAACAGTCTTCCTTTGTTTTCCCACCTTCAATAGTCTTCCTTTTTGTTTCCCAGCTCTTTCCAATATTCCATACCCTTTTTGATTCTTCTATTTGGTTTAAGGCGTAATATAAGAACCTTAGTCTCCACTGGAATCTGGCAATAATTTTCCCTCCTTTGGGTAATGAAGACTCAGATCCAATTTATCTTGCCTCTTCTCATCATCTTCATACTCATCATAGCATACGTTCCATACGGTACCATTGTTGCTTGCCTATCACTGTTTTAATGATTGTCAAAATATGGAGAACTTCGTCCTTGTTGCTGCCTTCACTGTTTTGATTGTCAAAATATGAAACTTCTTTCTCCTTTTCACTCTATCCAATCTAAATAATCTGCTGCATGTAACTCTCCATGAAGATCAGCTACTTCAATCTTCATCACTTCATCATTCAAATCAAGGGCGTTTAGTGACAACACTTCCAATCCACTTCGTGCCGCTCGATTTGCAGGTCCAGCTTCATGAAAAGGGTTTACGTCCTTGACTTATCAATCTCAAGATCCTCTTGAACCTTGAGTTGTTTGTGGTTGCCTTCCGAAATCTCCATTCGGGCTTCCACGGGTTCCTGATGCTGCAAGGCTTGTACAGCCCAGGTCAAATCCTCAATCATTAGCAATATCTCAGCCATCTCTGTTTGTTGGGACTGATTACCTCTACTTCGATCTCTCCCTCTACCAAACATGGTTTAGAACAACAAAAGAAAAAAAAATCTCGCAGCAATTCAGGATCTTTTTACACTTTAACGCAGGGGAAGAATTTAAGGTAATTAACTCTCAACAATTAGGGCTAGAACAGGATGATTTTGGTTGGAACAAAATAACATATCGGTCTCAAAGAAACCAATTAAACTTCTGAATTCATAGATAAAAAACAATTCCTAAAGCTAATTGCTGCTGTCCTATTTATATTAGTTGAACAAATCCTAATTGTATACTGAAAAATATTTCCTAATTTAGGTCAAGGAGTCCTAGGGCTGAATTAGTATTCCTATTTAGCTTAAATCCTATAGTTATTTTGGTTGGAACAAAATAACATATCGGTCTCAAAGAAACCAATTAAACTTCTGAATTCATAGATAAAAAACAATTCCTAAAGCTAATTGCTGCTGTCCTATTTATATTAGTTAGGACAAATCCTAATTGTATACTGAAAAATATTCCTAATTAGTCAAGAGTCCTAGGCTGAATAGTATTCCTATTTAGCTAAATCCTAAGTAAAACTGAAAAATTATTCCTAATTTAATTAACATTGTTTAATTTAATTAAGAATTCTAAATAAAGAAGGAAACTATAAGAACATTTCTGAACCAGTCTTGGATGCTCCTGCATCACTTCAGCAGGCTAGTAAATTGTGGACAGCTCTATTCACAAATTACAAAAGCAAAGCAGCACAGGTCTCAATAAAAATATGCAATCACGCAGTTATCATTTCTCCAATTCATAGATTCAAATGCTTCACAAGCATGCCAGTGAGAACAAGAGATTGTATTAAATCAGTAGTATATGATACATACTTGATGGGAATTCGAACTTCTGAATGCCAAATGCGGGTTTTCTAGTAATGACTTGCTTTCTTGAATTACTCTTTGAGCAATAACTGGCTGAGAAGGGCCAAAAAATGAGCCATAACTGCAGAAAAATGACAATTAGAAGTATGCAGGAAGAATATAATCATTATATACATGACCATATTAAAAATACTTGCAATTTAAAAAATCACAACACAGACATGATTTCAAGTTAATTTTATGGCATCAACTCAAATGACAAACCTCAAACAAGTGGTGTTAGGCTCAGACACATGTGATACACTACATTGTACATTGTAGATCATCCATCCACAATCTGAAATACCTAAATAGTGTAAATGTACCATACTGTCAACCTATAAATATTCACAAAAATTAAACACATGTCTAGCAGACTTTAGGGCCCAATATAGCTATCTAGATAAAACTGCAGCAGAATAGAAACCTTGGTGACAGCACTCACCTGGAAAATCAATCTTATATTCAGTACTCAAGCCAAAAAATATATGCATAACCACAAAACAAGCATAAATTCTAGGATGCATGCATGAGTTGTCTCTAATAATGACTTGAAGTGTAATGTGCATTCTCAATCAGCACTTATACACCCAACTACAGTCTCCTCAGAGGGAAATGGACTATTTAAGCATTTCAAAAATTTTATCTGCAAGTGTGCATCTGAATTTCTATGTCCCCTAGACATTATCCTACCACTGATTATCTACTCATGCAAAAAGCAAACAATTTTCACAAGCGAAAGTACAAAGTTGGTATTCATATTGACAAAAATAAAAATAGCATTGAGAAATACATATTGTACTCACTTATCCAAAGGAAGTTTCTTCTTTGTCTCCTGGGATCTGGAAGCAGCAGGACCATTTTCCCTCTGCATCTTCTTCCTAATTTGTTCTTTAATCCGTGCCCTTAATGCAAGATACTCGAGTTCCTCTGCACTTGGCTTTCGCTGTTCTTCCTCTTCCTCCTCATATTCATCCTCCTCGCCTGCTTCCTCCTGATCATATCCTTCATATCCTTCCTCCTCATATTCATCATAATCCTCAACCTCCTGCAGATATTATTAGAAGACAAAATCATTGAAAAGGTAAACAAAAATTAGCATTTCAACATATTGAATTTGAAAATGAACCAAAAATTGTATACATCTCTGTCATATCCCCGCATTGCGGCTTATTATCTCCACTTCAATCAATTTCCCAGATGTTATTTACAGCTACTGGACCCTGAAATATGATAACACAAATTAATTAAAAAGCGAAAAAAAAAATAAGAAACTTCGAAAAAGACACCATCACGAAATTAAATCAAGAGCAAATTCAATCCGATGACTAAATTTCAAAAAATAAAAATTGAAAGACGTTATGCAACTCGCAAGCAAAAACAAAAACGAATAGAAAAAAAATCAATAGAAATCCCCTTTCCTCTTCAATTTTTTTTGTTTCTTCTTTTGTTTAAAAGAAAAAATTGGCTTTTATTAGAATGAATGATCATCTGAAACCCCGTAGGAAAGTAAGATCGACAACATTTTCTGGAGTTTTCCGGTATAGGTTACGAATGTTAAAACACGATCCCTAATTCTATTTACAAGGAAAAACCAATACTTTTGATAAATCCAGAAGCCAAAAAACGTAATCAACGATCATAAAGGGGATCAAATGAATTTTGAGGAATTCTAAAAGCAAAATTGACAAATCAAATAAGAAAGGACATAAATTACCTCGAAAATTTTCCAGAAGCGATGAAATTGAGTGGAAACTGAGCGAAATCCGTGGCGAAACCCGACGCAGAGCTCGAAGCGCACCCAAACACGAAGAAAAAGCGAAGCAATCTCTCAGATCTAGAAGGCAAAATAAGACGGCGACCAAGGGAAGGAAGGGTTGTGGGTGTAGGCTTTCGGGGATAAAGAAGTGTAGACGGAAGGACCCAGAGACAAAGGGGACACTCGCTAACGTACGCCGAGTTGTGTACTGCGCACCCCCACTTCATTTTCGTTTTCGCGTTTTAAATTTTTTTAAATTTCCATTTTTGCCTTTTTCGGTTTTTATCCCGAAAACCCTCCCTTCCCTTCTAGAGACGATTTTTTGCAATTTATACAGCTCGCGCAAAAGCTTTTAACCTTAAACTTCTTTTTATTGTTATTTGAAATAAAAACGGCCCCGTTAAAAGCCAAAAAACGACACAGCAACAGGGAGCCGTCGAATACAGCACAGTTTCCAAGTGCGTATATCAAGTGTTTGATAAAATGACTAGCTGAGATTCGTGTGCGCATTCCTCTATCAATTGCCCCATATATGTCTTTCCTCATCACATTATCAAATGGAAAGCCAATTAAAGGAGACGATCTTCCAGATTTTCAAAGAATTTTTAACGAGGTAATTATACTAACTGAAAATTATTATAACCGAAAAACAGAAATTTTTCCTTTACTGGCTAGTCTGCCATTTCAGGGTTGCAAAGCTTGAGGAACTCGGTTCTGTTGGAAGAATCTATAACTAACTGAAAAGATTATTAGTAACCGGAAATAAACAGAAAAAATATTTTGCCTTTACTCTCGGGCTAGTTCCTTGGCCATTTTCAGGAAGTTGCCAAAGCTTTGCGAGGTAACTCGGTTCCTGTTGGGAAGTAGATTTACTTTGTTTTGCTGGTTTTTCCAGATTTTCAAAGAATTTTTAACGAGGTAATTATACTAACTGAAAATTATTATAACCGAAAAACAGAAATTTTTCCTTTACTGGCTAGTCTGCCATTTCAGGGTTGCAAAGCTTGAGGAACTCGGTTCTGTTGGAAGTAGATTACTTGTTGGGTTTCAACAAGGGCTTGGTAAATGCTTCCTCGTACTATGTTTCATGTTTTATTTTTTTCAGTTCACTTTTGCCTCTTTTGTTAATGATATTGTTGTTTGTTTGTTTTAATTCTCCCTATAGAATTTCTTCGACGGCCTCCAATTAACAGGAAATCTGAGTTAGTAGAAAATATCATTAGAACTAATGAAACAGAGCGGGTTAAATCCTATTTGGCAGCTGGTTGTATCAACAATCATGACAGAATACAAAATTTAAACAAGTGTAAGTGCAATTGTATCAACAATCAAGATAGCAAATTTTCTTTCTTGAAGTTTTGAGCTTTTGCAATTTTATTGTTTTCTTATTTGTTTTTTTCTTCAATTTCATTCTTACGAACTTTTGGCGCAGAAGTAAATACATGTTTGGTTGGACTCCGTGACCATTTAACTAAAGGTAACTTCCTATGCTCATCGTTTTGACAATTGAAATCTGAGTAATAGAGTTTAATCCTGTAATATTTATGCTTGTCTTTCTCTTCTTCTTCCTTTTTCTTCCTTCTTTTGCTTTCTTTCTGTGCTTCTCTATTTGCTGCTTGATATTTCACATATGGTACTGTTGCAGCTTTTAGAAGCACACCAATAGCTGTTTCTGTTGGAGTTCTATAAAGTTTTTTTACGGATCTGTTTATGATTCTACTTTTTCTTCGTTTTGCAAAAGTAGCAATATTCTTCAATTTTTTTGTTTGTGGAAGGCCATTTTTTTCTTTTTTTGCGAATTCCTTTAGCTATATTTATGATACTGAAAGTGGTATTAAGGTATGTTAATGAACATTGCAGCAAAAAATATACTAAATGAACTTGAAACTCTTCTGGAGGATTTCGCAACTGCAATTAAAACTGCCGGTGGAAGTTCATCAATTTTGAGGAATGAAGTTTTAGGTGAAAAATTCGATCAGCAAGCAACTACTAACCAGGTTGTGAAAATTAAAATTCCCATTTTTATGAAAATTAAGACACTGTTGATAGATGGTTTGTTAAAGACAACATTTCTAATTGTAATCAATGGCAAATTACTTGTACGTCATTGTATTAGCAGGAAACTTCTTCACTGGACCTTCAAGAATTTGAAATGACAGATTATGCTGCACTTATGGCTAGCATTTACAGTATGGTAAAGCAAGACTATGTGATGCAGGTAATGAACTTTCTTTTTTTGTTTCTTATTTTCGTTGTGAAGATAAGAAACAATTGGTATTTGACGTGAATAGTTAATTTTAAATTGCTGCAGGAAAGGATTGTTACATCTCTAAATCTCAAATCTTTATCTGGAGAATTGGAGAGCTACTTCCTTATGTGGTCTTTGCGTCCTTTTGTCAATGACGATATCATGCATCAGGCATGGAAGCTTATTCATTAGCCATTGAATTTTTATTTTTCTTTCTATGTAAACTTGTCTAATAGTCAAGGCATTTTTGTGCATGTTATAAGCTTTTTAATGTATGTAGTCATACTTTGATGGCATAGATCCTAACTGTTTCAAAGCCTCAAATTCAGAAATAGCAAACAACGGAAACATTATATTCCATAGCTCGAAAACTACCATGCGGTTCTGGATGTCGCAAACTTATTTTAGAACAGTTTATCCTTTATTTCCATTGACAAATTGAGTAAGAAGATATATGTATTTTTCTTTTTGATTTCTTGAACAAAGAATTGTTGCCATTGAATTGCTAGCAGTACTTATTCTCTCAAAACAGCAAGACTATGTATAGACTCTCTTATTAAGTATACGGTTTGTGCAGCTACGAGCTATTATTGCTCATAAGTCTAATTCTGGCCTTAATAGTTCTGATGTAAAAAAATTTTATTTCATGATTATGAATACAGCATGGTAACAGTTATACATATATCATGACATAAATGACTCAAATCTTCCACCTAATTTTTATTCTATAAGATGTCTATCCTAATTCCTTCAGATATGGTTTCTCCCCCATTTTCCATTCAGTGAGATTCAGAAAATTGGACCAGCTGCCAGAATCTCCTCAGTGAGCTTGTTGTCCTTTCCAATCTTGTGATCTGTGAATGTTACGAAGTTATTCTTGAAGAGACCAGCCAGTTTCAGCAGTGTATCCTTGTAAGCTTTCTTGTCTGACCACTGCAACTCAAAACTCAAACAGATTACAATAGCATAAAAGAAAGGCCAAATTATATCCAAGAAATAGAAATATGAACAAAAAGAATGTTAAGAAATAGACTACTGACTGTGTTCACAGGATCCAGTATTTCAGAAGGCACTCCTTCAACCTCAGTGGGGATCTCAAGCCCAAATATTTCAGTTTTTCTGTATTTTGCTTTCAAGAGGCTGCCAGAATGTATGGCATCAATAATTTTCCTTGTGTATGCTAACTTGATTCGGCTACCGGATCCATAGCTGTAACATACCAACCATATTTCAATTAGCTTTTTCAAGAAAATGGTTGGATCCAATTCTGATTTTGTGTGATCTTTCTATTGCTATAAAGTATTTATCGACATACCTTCCACCTGACCAACCAGTGTTGACAAGCCATCCTGTTGCACCATGTTTCTGCATCTTCTCAGCTAGCATAGCTGCATACTTGGTAGGATGAAACATTATAAAGGCTGCACCGAAGCAAGCTGAGAATGTCGCCCGTGGTTCTTTCACACCGTCTTCTGTGCCCGCCACCTACATTTGATCATCAATGATTTAGTTGTCAAAATGCACTTTACATTTCTTCCCATTAATCAATTAGATTTATAGTATTACCAGAGCAGTGTAACCACTTATGAAATGGTACATGGTCTGTGCCAGGTTCAGCTTGCTCACAGGTGGGAGAACGCCAAATGCGTCACAAGCCAAAAGGATAACATTCTTGGGGTGTGGACCAACACAGGGTATTTTTGCATTTGGAATGTATTCAATTGGATAGGATGCTCGAGTATTCTCTGCAACAGCAATAAAATCGCACCCAAGTTTAAAGTCTTAACTTCAAAATAAATTATCAAAGATCAAATTGAAATACTGAAGCTGTTCAAGTTACCTGTAACTGATCTGTCAGCATAGTCCACCTCCCGAGTGTGCTCATCAAACACCACATTTTCTAACACTGCCAACCACAATCAATTGACTCAATTTTCATTCATTGAAAACATGCCGAACCAGTATGATTCAAGAAATCGGGCCTCTTCATCATTTTCAGTTCCCTGTAACTTTTATAGTATAATCTAAAGACTAATGATTTAGATTCGTACCAGTTCCAAACTTGATAGCATTCCAGATATCAGGCTCCTTTTCTTGAGAAAGATCAATGCACTTAGCATAGCACCCACCTTCAATATTTGATACTCCAGTCTCAGTCCAGCAATGTTCATCATCTCCAATCAGATACCTATTTGGATCAGTAGACAGAGTTGTCTTTCCAGTACCTATAAATTTGAAAGAAACTCATCAACAATGAAGAAAACAGAAAGGATGATCATTCAATCACAAAAATAATTTCAAACATCTAATAGAAAAAAGGGGTTAAAAGGCACATATCGTATGGCTAGGCTTAGCACCACATCGCGACCATGACATGGTGATACTATACCTGACAATCCAAAGAAGAGAGCAACATCTCCATCTTTTCCCATATTGCAGCCAGAATGTAAGGAGAGGATTCGACGCTTAGGCATGAGATAATGCATAACACCGAACAGACCCTTCTTCATTTCCCCGGCGTACTGTGTGCCGAGGATGACCATTTCCCTTCTAGCTAGATTCAAATCTATGCTAGTAGAAGATGTCATGTAGTGTGTGTAACGATTACATGGGAACTGGCCAGCATTGTATATAGTGAAGTCCGGAGTACCAAAATCCTCCAGCTCTTCAGGAGTGGGTCGGATGCACCTGTCACCCACCCAGTAATCCAATTGCACATACTTAGCTCTTACACCATACACATTTTCTTACCACTTTCCTCCATTATAGGGCGGGATAGTTAGTATCCAACATACTATTATCATAATTTAACATTATTACTTTAAACGATAAGGAGACTTATCTGGAAGGCTTGGGCTTTGTGGAAGAGACAAAACAGATAAATATTTGCTGCTAAATGTTAGGAGTAATTCTAATGGTTTTACTTACATGTTGTGCATGAACAATGAATGGTAAGCTCTAGCAGAAACAATCCGAACTTTGATTCTGTTCTCAGGGTCCCAGTTCAAGAATTGATCATTTACGAACACCTGAAATTTCAAAATTCACACCCACTTTAATTACCAGTCACCCAAAAGCATAACAATTTTTTAACTTTCAAAAAAATTAAGAATTCTTTTTTAATTACTTTCATTTTTAAAGCATTCAAATCTCCATTGCTTCACAACCGTCAGCTTAATAAACCAAAACAACACTTATTGATAATGAAGGCAAGCTTCTGTAAGCTGGATAACTACCCAATAAGGATATACATATAAAACATAGATTACTCATAAAACGACAAGGTGGCTACTCCCGAGGGATTAACATCAGTATGGACAACTAGAGCTAGAAGAAAAAGAAAAGAACGATACCCACACATCATTATCATCTAAATTATCTTTTGGGGAAAAAATAAATAATAATAAGATTTAATTTACCCCTTAAATTTAATAACTATGTAGAATTCCCTTCAAAAACAATTTTTTACAATGGCTGAAAAAAAGACTCAATTGTTAGCAAAAAAAAAAAATTACTTAATTTAATTAAAATATAATTAAATGGTAAGTCATATTTTTTTAAATCAAATATTATTTATTCTTTATATTTTAAATTATTGTTTTTTCTTAATCTTTAAACTTTTAAAATAATTTTTATCAATAAAAATTATTTTAGTATTGAACTGATAATTATATGAAAAATTAATTTTATACATATCATATTGATGTCAACTTTAGAGAACAAATTGAGCTTCAGTTCAAAAAAAATAACCCAAAAGAGTAGGCAATGGAAAAACAAAAGTTCAAAATTACCTTGTCCAAAGAGTTCAAGTAATCAACAGCTCTTTCCCTGTTAACCATGAAGGTGTGCTCGTCCATTTCAATGTTAGGTGAGCCCCTATAAAATTTAAAAAAGAAAATTTTAATTAAAGCAAACTAATTTAGAAAAAAAAAATTAATTTTCAAAAAAAAAAAATAGAAAAAATAAAACTAAACTTCACTATAATAAAAGATAACACTCACTTTCCCCACCAAAGCTCTTCGCTTGTGTCATCATCCTTGACAACTCGTTTATCTCTCGGAGCCCGGCCTGTCTTAGCACCAGAAAGGGTGGCTAATGCACCAGAGGATGTTATAAACGACCCCTTCTCGTACTTTACAGCTTGCTCATAAAGCTCTGAACCAAATCCATAGTTTAGCGTGTACAAAAATAGTGAATTTACTGATTTACTTAATATTGATATAATTAATTACCTGCAGGAGAGAGGTTGTAGAGAACATGAGTAAACTTCAGGGAACTGTCACTGACGCTTATGGTGGGTGCAGTGACGTGGCGATGGTGGTGGTGGTGATCTTTTGTAATGGGCTGGATCTTATTAGCTGGGTCACCTTTTACCACCTTTGGTCCAGTTTCCCTTGTCAAGGATGCCAAAGATGCACTGTTCCAAAAAGAAAAACCACTCTCTTTAAAGCCCGTTGTTTTTACTTTTTATTTTTTATTTTATGAAATATATAAAATAATAAAAAAATTATTATGTGGTTTGGTGATCTTCTCACTATTGAGTGTATAAGTTGGAGTCATTTCCACAATAGTAATTTTCATCATTTTAATATACTGAGCCTCTTAAATAAATAAAATAAAGAAAATATCATTAAACTAAATTTATTTTTACTACAAAGTAAACTAATTGATAAATCACTACAGAAAAATAAATGAAGTCTGTTAAATAATATTATAAAAAATAATAAATTTAAAAGGCATTAAAAAAAAAAAAAACAAAACAAAGCAGTTTTAAAAAATCACAATCAAAAACCGTCTCCTTCACACTTCCATATTTTTACGTAAATCCTGCAAAAGTAGAATGATGTAAGATTTGCCACTTTCGTCAAAGCGCATTTTGGTAATTTGAAATTTTAATTAGCTATTTCGTTGGGTTCTCGGTAGGTACCAAGCACAAGTATCCAAACGTGTCGTTCTTGAGTGGGCCAAAACCCGCCGTTCCCTTGGCCCCACAAAAACCGCATCAGATCAGCACTCGTCGTTCAATATATCAAAACGGGTCCACCTTCTACCTGGGCCCCAGATCCCTCCAGTCAGCGGTGTTCCACCTTATTTTACCATACACCCCCGTGTAGATATGATTACGTACCAAGCGAATGGAGAATTCATCATAAATTAGTATTTACTACTTATTTGTAGTAGTAATTTTTTTCGCAGTAAACAATAAATATTTGTATCATTTTTTTTTTCAGAAAAATAAAAAGATATTTTTATTATTATAATATGTGTCGCGGGTATAAAATATACCTGATGGACTGGAGCTGCTGTTTTTGGCGTTCTTCTTCAGATATAGCCGCGAAAGCCGCACCTTGAAATCCTTTAATGGGTGTCGTAGGTGCAGATTTCTTCTTCTGAAGAGAGTGAAGCTCGTCGATTGTCTGAGCCTTCACGGTAGGCGCGCTCATATCTTGACATATCCCATCGTGTTTGTCACTCGTCGTGATTTTTCTCAGCCCTGACCTCGTAGGCGCCGCCGCACCTTTCCCATTCAACACCACCTCTCCGTTACCATTGGCCGCCATCTCTCCACTGCTTCAAATAAGAATATTTAAAAATATAATTATTAAAAAAAAAAATTTCACACGTTCATCTAGCGATTTCCGCCGTTACAACCTACAAGAGTAAAAAACGCTAGTTTTTTAAAGCGAAAAAAGATTCAGTAAAATTTATTTTTAAAAAAATGATTTTACACGTTTACGTTTATTTAGCTTTTTTTTTGTATATTTAGAGTAAAACGACGCTAGTTTCCCAATTTTGATTGGTAAATGGAAGGTAAAAGGAAACAGAGAAAACGAACCAGCTGAGCAAAAGCGAGGCTAAAAGAGAAAGTGAAAGAGAAGCTAAAGAGATAAAATGGAGAATACGATCATGAAAGGGCAGAGTTTGTTTAAGAGAGCAAGGACAGATATTACGAGTGATGAGATGGAGTGCCTAATGAGTCGCTTATAAAGGGTTTAGGTGGGGAAGTTAACTAGAGTTAAACCGGGGATCAAGGTAACCATGGTTAGAATTTATCCCTTGCATGGGTAGAATTCCATAACTTCATTTAAAACAGAGAAACAGTAGGGTCAAGACGAAGACTAAAACGAAATCTGGTGGTCCCCACGGCCTTTGCAGCTTGTGCCCCGTTAGATTGGTCTCCGTTCCCAATTTTGTTACTTCCCCTGTGAATCTGGGATGAAACTTGCAATTCTAACATGGACTCTCCCTTATGTGCAACGTGTGAATGGTGGTATAACTAAATATTTTTTTACAGATGTAGGATTTCAAAAATTTTTTTTCCAATGCCTTAATTTTAAATCTTCTCCTATTCTCTTTTTCTTTTCTTTTTCGTCTAAAATTCAATATGTAATCAATCATATAAAGTAATAAATGCTCATATCATCTAAAAGACTCTCTAGAAATAGATAATGTTGTAGATAAGATATATTTATGATGTTGACGCATCAGTTTGATATATTAAATAGACATTATTGGAGAGCATTTTAAAAAACATTTTCCTTTTTTTCTGATAATAAGGCAATTAAATAAGAGTAATCCACATTAGTATTAGAGATGCTAATATATCCACCCATAGAGCAAACCAATCAAAACAGTGCATTTTAAAATTATTTTCCCTTTATTGTTTAAAGGAGTAGAAATAATCTCGTTTTGAAAAATAATAATTTTTTATTAATTTAATTTATAGGTAGATTTATAAACCATATCTAAATAAATTATTCTCAGAAATTTAATACTTTTGAACATTAAAAATAATTCTCAGATCTGTTTACAGATTTGAGTTATTATCGTTCATATACTAGAATTTATTGTTGTCCATATATTAGAATTTTATCCTCAGATCTAGTTCTGAATTATTGTTATCACTATTATGATGATTTTGTCTAGCGTCTTTTATTATTTGAATAGTTATACAGAAAGATTTGAATAGTTATAAACCAGTAAAGAAAGTACAGATCTCGAATCTCAATAAGAAAGAAGAAATTTGAAAGGATAATTAAGATCGGGAACTTATAGGGAAAACCATAAGAAGTCGAACAGTGAGGACGAAAAGCCACGCCAAGTGATTGCAATGCCGGATCGCCTAATGACACATAATATATACTCTGTCACTCCAAATCAGATATTCAAATCAAAAATGTGTGTTTTTTAATTCTTTGTATAATATTTAATTATTGGGCCTTACATATTAATAAAAATATAAAAACATAATTGATATGTTATCCCGTATATGCATACATTATTTTCAATTCAAATGGAAATTTTTAGTTTTTATTTTTCTAAAAAAAAGTAATGAATTAAAGTTAATCTTTTTAATTTTAAAAATAATTAATATTATTCAGTTAAAAATACAAAAGATTGGAATAAGTTATTACTGGCTTACAAAGATAAAAATGTAAAGTGAGAATTACATAAATAAATTAATATGACTCTTTTCGTCCCTAAAATATAAAATCAAGTTAATTAAATAATTGTTTGCACGAGAATTAAGAAAAAAATAATTCCTCTAAATAAATTAAAATCATTCTCATCTTATCATTATTTTCTATCTCACATCATTTAAATAGTCATGTATTCCACCAATAATAAGGTAAAAAAATTTTTATAAAAAAATATTTTATTACTCTTTAAAAAATACTTAAAAATGATTTATATTTTAGGGGAAACTATATTTACCCGATCCTAAAAATGAAACTGTATTTTAGGATAAAGATGGAGTACTACTTTTAAACTTTTTGAAGGTTATAATTTGTCAACGACCAATTCCATGGGCCGGACCCGGTCACTAGGCCCAGGGGCGTAAGCTTAAAGGCCCCCCCCGAGAGCCCGTATAAAGCCTGAAACACCCAAAAAATTTAATTATCTCAATATAATATTATAAACATTCAGCCCATGTTTGTAGGAAATAAATCTCAACGATTTTATTAAATCTCGTCCTGTTCAATTTATTAGCTACAACATCCAAGTTTGGGCCCAATTAAACAATGACACCACATTTAATATGAGCTACATATAATATAATTCTATGTTTAATAACACGATTATTATATTAACAATTTTAACAAAGCTGCGAGAAGTCACTAAACTAAATAGATATACCAATACGTAGATATTTTCTTTAACTCATCTATAATATATCATCATAGTTTTTCTTCAATAGAGTTTATGCTCACAACTTTATTAAGTGTTTCAAATAATTATTTATATTATTGTGAGTCTTAAAAAATCTCTCTTGACCGGTACACTTCCACTGTGGAATTCTTAAACCGCCTTTAATTATTAATATTTTTTATTTATTCATATTTTTCATGCCCGTACAAATACCGCATAGGAAAAATTTTATACTTTATATTCACTTGATTGCCAGCATCAGTGGACGAAGCAAGGAACAAAAGGATTAATAGAGATTATTTTGATTGAGAATACAATCACAAATAGGACGAAAAAAATTAAAGATGGCATAAAAAACTAACGTAAGAAATCCTTGATTAAAGAATTTTATATTTTATAAATTCTATTATTATTAGTACTTATGCACAAAGATCATATATGCATGAGATGACATAAATACTGAATGGTCCTTGCTATTATAAAGTCAAGAGGATCTCACAACATACACTATATTGGAACAGAATTTTCTTGAGTAATAAGTCCGAAATAACTACAATTGTATTAATTAATACGAGACAACACATAAGATCTTGTAATTAACTGCCCATTGTATAATAGTAAAAATCCATTGACAAGAGGCAGGGGCTCCAAAATTTTTCAAGCTGTTTCTTCTTGTTCAAGCACTTATATAATTAAAGTACCCTTAAAAATAATTTACTAATCAATAAAAAAAAAAAAGACTTATCAACCAATGAGAAACAGTAACTTTCCTAGCTAATATCATTAAATTTAATATTAATTTACATCACTGCAAATTAATAAAAGAAAACTGTAATGACATAAAAAATTGCAATTCTATTTAGAACAAAGGTAAAACAAATAATCGCAATTGTAGCAATGACAATCATTATTAATGCAGAAAGATTTATTAATGTTCAGCACCCGCAATGAACGTCTATTCATGTATTGAACTTTCTTTATATATATATGATATTATATGGCTTTACTTATATTTTCCAAATTTAGTTTCCTATTTGGCATAACTACTGGCTCAAGTGATCCACCGTGACTTGCTATGGGCAAGATTCGGTGCCATTGCCTTTCCAAGATCCAGGTCCCGATGGCCATAAGCTATGTTTGATCGGCGAATGTAATAATCATTCTTATGATCGTCCTTATGGTCATTTCTTATGATGCGTCCTTAATGTTGTTCCACCTTATTGTCATCGCTTTTTCATGGTCCTTGATGGTCCTTATAGGTTTGTCCTTACTGTCATCCTTTTTCATGTCCTTATGGTCGTCCTTATGCCTGTCTTATGCCCGTCCTTGCAGATGGTAACGATCAGCTGATCATCAAGATTAATTGTTAGGAAAACCACTATTTTTATGAATTCGAGATCTAGTCATCCCTAGGCTTACATTTCCGAGATGACTGATCTAAATGACCTGTATGACCAGTTCTGATGATTATTCTTATGGTGGTTTTCTTATGCTCGTCATCTCTTTTTCCTAGTCGCATTATGGTCCGTCCTTGTGATGCTGTCCTGATGGTCGTGGCTTTGTGGTGCAGTCCCGCTTAAGGGTCACTGTATACGAATCAGCGTGATAACAACAATAATTCAATTGAATCAGTGACCCAATTTTTTTATCACTCTATAGGTGCATTCTATCGTCACTAACATGATTTTCCTGTCCTTCAATGGTCGTCATCTATAATCACATTTTCATCTATCGTTGCGGAAATCTATCCGTCAGTGGTCCCACCCTGAAACCCCAACCCGAGCCGTCCCTCAC
>NW_023590747.1:0-176295 GCF_014843425.1 Jatropha curcas
TAGCCATTGATATCTAACACCCTCACCCTATAATGCACTGGTGCTAATTCTGGAAAATCAATCTAGAGCACAGCAGCAACCTTGCTTCTTGTAATTCAGAAACAGGGTCGACAACAGGGATGTGAATTTACCCTAAGGTTCTCAACCCCTAAAAACTCTGAGTAAACTCAATACCTAAAGCCTGCAGATGCTCAACAACCTTACGTATGCAAACTAAAGCTAGAAATCTCTAAACAATCCCTACCGGTGAAGTACAAAGAAGAAAATTCCCTAACATGATCCCACAAAACCTATTCCCTCCAAGTGGAATATCGAACCATATCCGGACCCAGACACCCTATCGTGGGGTATATAATGACTAACAGTATCAACTGGAATAATAGTTAAATATATCATGTAACCATGGCCAACAATTTTCTTATGTTACACATCATATTTGAACAAGCTTGTAACAGGGAGATTCCACACATGGCAAAACTGGAATAGTCTTGCTCCCTAGGGCAATTCCCGATCCAAACCATTTTTGTTCAGCTCAATAACATTTAGAATTTTAATCGAGGCTTTTGATAGCAGATGTTTAAACATGGAAAAGTAAGATGTTTTTTTTGAGCTGAAAGTAAAACTAACCTTAGCAGGAGGAGCAGAGTAATATGTACGAACATAAGAGTCCACCAAGAGCAAGAGAATACCAGTAAAAGGGGAGTTAAATGCCCGCCTAAAAAAAAATACGTGAGGACGTTCGAAGAATTGTACTTGTCTTAATTGAATGAAAAGCCAAAAATATAAAAGTAGCTAAACCAATTTTACATTACTAGCCCAACATCCAATAAACCACTCGAATGCCGAGCCCTCCGTAGGACAAGCACTACCCGCAGATTTGAGTAATGACCCTGCATTAAGCTTTGCAAAAGGAATACAAAGAGAAAATGTTGAATCTTCCCAATTTCATTTACAATAAAACCTGGAAAATATGAGTTTAGTTACAACCTCATTCTCAGGAAATAGCCAGACGGAACGTTCGGGCGTATAATAGGTTCAAATCGTAATAGCATCTGATTTCACGGTCATAATTAATCATTCAAGCTGTCCTACTGAAAAGAAGAGAAACGAGATCAAATTGTGAAGGCCAAGAGATTTAAATTCAGTCAAATGCTAAAAACGCATTGGCAATGTGGAAAAGTACCGTGTGTGTAAACCAGTCAGCAAAATGACGCAGACCATCAACCATGCAAACAATTGATTTTGCACCATCTTCCAAAATTCCCAATGGAAGTTTCCTGTAAAGTAACGCCAAAAATTCTGGCAAAAGTAAGCGGATCATATTCGATTCTGCTACCCATACTTCCATATAAGAAGGAAACTACTTAACAACGGAGCAGCACGCATGTGGTACCGAAAAATGCCTTAAACTCAGCATATCCTGATATCTGTATGCCAGAGAGCTCTTCGAACATGAAATACAGTCGCACACGTTAAGTGAATTGAAGTAACATTCTGGCTAAGTGCGAGAATGGGAAGGGAGAGCTTATCCTTGTTGCGTTTGGGAAATTAAATGATAGAGAAAGAAGCGTAAGTGGAGGGGAAAGGAAATATTAATTGCCAAATCGCAACACACCATTCTATCTTCACTAGTTGTGCTAGTGCTCACAACCTACTTTCAAACTCTTGTTATCATTTTCTCAAAAATCACGGCTCAACTTCTATGTCGATAATTTAGATAATTAAAGGATTTAAGGTTAGAAATGTTTTTTTTATCTGGACAATAAGTTTTGGGTGGTGAACACAAATTATAACACAACGTTATTAAGATTATTAAAAAGACTGACAAACGATAAGAATTTTTCAAGGTGAAATTTTATATGAAGTGCTTCTCGCAATCATTGATGCCAACCAAGAAACCATCAGGGGAAATTTACAAATGTAGGAAGCATGATTGGCGCGGCAAGTGGGATTCCAGAAAAGTGAAGACATTCTCTTTTTTTTAGAACTCCAATGCCAAGACTAATCAATTTGAGAACAGTGAGATAGGATAAGCAGTGAATTTCTGAAATCGTATAGACTAAGGATAACCCGAAGCAGCCCCCCGACAAAACGTACAACCCCATGACCATGGAGGCCAAGTAAACGAGGTTTTGTAAGTGAAAGAAACCGGATCTTCCACTTGTCATGCAGATAAGAAACACAAGAATCAAGTAATACCGTTTGGCTTGCTTATAATTTCTTCAACCCCTCCCCAACAAGAATTGAACATTAGCTGCAGATAACATATTTGTGGGAAACGTCAAAATGAAACATGAGAAAGCTGTTCCTCTGTTGTTGTCCCTCAAAAAGCATAAAATCCTTCCTCGGAACAGACTTCCCGCTTAATTTTATTATAAATTATTGATAGCAATGACCGTAACGGATACCCCGCACAATCTATGATGTCTTGTTTTCAAAGACATACCAGAAGTGCCTAACGAAGTCCCAAGTCTGCAGACTACAGAGAAAACAAAAAATTAAAAGGGTGAAAAAACAACATCAACGTACAAATCAACGCTCACACTAAAAATAATATAATGGAAAGCTAGTGCCATGATTATTCTAGTTTGATTAAGTAAATTATTCACATTATCAACAACACTATAGTACTAAGAGATAACCAATATGAACTTCCATAGCAGTATCTAGATACAAGGAGCCACCAGTGATATTTTTGGTTTCCCTGCGGACACTTCCAGCTCAATGGGTTTGTGAAGCATTGCAATCAAAGAAGCAATCGGATAAACCGTTCTGATGCACTTAAGACATTTCCTAGAAATCAGGCACGCATTCAAAACTCGCTAGGGAAGTCGAGACCTTCAATCCAATTATTCACAGTGGGCCCCATTCCACCAACACCAAGAGTTAAATTTTTGATGGACATGTGCTAAATGATCGGATTAGAAATTCAAAAACTAGTTAGGTAAGAAATATCAGCAGGGATAAATCCATAATTTAACTATTTTTTAAAATCTTTAAATTGTCCAAAATAAAAAGCGCGGCAAAACCTAGAATTGAAAGTCAAGATGACCAAATAAAGGAAGACGAAAGTGAGAAATTATCTAAGTACCACTGACTTCCTGGGCTTGCTTCCTTTAAATGCCCAAGAAGGCCATGTTAAAGCTTTGAACCACTGCCGCGGGAGCCCTTCCAAGTCCGGTGCTTGAAGGTTTATACTGGTCATTTACACAAGGCACAGTTTCAAAATTTCTCTTATTTTTTTAAAAAAAAAAAAAAAAGAAAGAAAAACAAAAAAAGAAAAATTAAAAGTACGAAATTCATTCTCATTTTAGAAGCTTAATTGAAAGCAGCAAACCAGTTAAAAACCTCAATTGCATCAGTTTCTCTTTGCTCGCTAATTGTAAGTCCTTTTCGGGGCCCTGAAAACAGCAATACTCTCATCAACAAAGAGAAGCAATAAATTATCAAATTAAACATAAAATCTTAGGGAGCAATGCACAAAGGTTGACTCACTTGTTACAGAATGGATAGCGGATGAGAAATCACCGAGTCCGAACTCGTTAGTAGGGGAATTAGATTTTAACTCTACTGATAACACGGTGTTTAAACCGAACCCCATTCGAAGAAAAGCTGCCTATGAACTCGACCCTCTACAGAATTAAGCGCGAGAAAGATGAAGATCGCAAAGACACGTTTATATGATAAACTATTAAATCACCAAACAAAACGTGAAAAATTAATCTTTTTTTGTTTTTACTGTTCTTTTCGCCTTGTACAGTCGCTCGAATCAAATGACAGTCGAAGCAGGAAGGGGAGACTGCGTTTAGTGTGCTTGCTTAATTGTACCGAATTAAGGTCCTCCTGCTAACATGCCACAATGAACTTGGTAGTTTTTGAAGTTGGATTGACGGCTTGTCCAGCCCGCGTGCCGTTGTTTTGGTTACTCTGAATCCGTTTTGATCGACCCGACTACACGAGGAATTTCCGACATTGTAAATTTGTCTTTGGTCAGCCATTTTAAACGTTAGTGTAAGTTGCGAGCCACTCGCTAATCGGGAATTAAAGTAATGTTCAAGTTTGTCAATAAAAATTAATCATTCGGCCATAATTTTTGGTTCCTTCCTCTCTTTTCATCCGACTACAAGTTATCCCCTTTGTTTTTCCCTTTGAAAAGGTCAAATATATTCAAGATTTTTACTATTTAACTTTAATAATAGTTTTTTTCAACAAGATACAAAAGTGAATATTACTATTATCATTATTAAATTTTGATAAAAAATAAAATGAACATATCATTAATTTTTCCAATATTTTTTTTTATAACTGAGAGGGTGTTCGCGTATGAGTCATAATAATTTTTTTAACCTTCAGTTGGCGTTTTCTTTGTAGATCAAATTGTTGAATGTTCTCATTTATACGGATTAAAATCACTTACATCGTCAACCAACCCTTGTCGGTAAGTAAAACTTTTATTAATTAATGATTGTGAATTAATTTCTAAGAACAATGTTAATAATAGCGATCATTTAATCTTTAATAGATTATTAACATAAGTATTTGAAAAACATAAAGTAAAAAAATTATAATTTAACTATATTAAAATAAATCTGTTTTTAATCTATGTTGCAAAGTCAAGATCATGCCACAAATTAATGTGACACGGGGGAATATGTTAACAATAATAATATATAAATTACATTTTTTATTCTATTTAACTAAATTTTTGACTTTTTTAAAAAAATAAGGTACCCTCAAAATTTCAACTAAGAAGAAATTGCCAAATGAAAAAGTATCTTCCAATCTTCCTTTTTTTAAAATTATCAATATAAATTTCGAAAATTAAAATTTAAAAAAAAAAAGTTGCAGGCTGGTCTAAATAAATTATCTGCCACAAGTTGAAATTTTTTAATCTGTTTGAACCATAGATTTGCGAATTAAATAATTTTTCTAGTAACAAGGAGTTTTTTTTTTTTTTTTTACTTATTACAAAAACATCCAAGTAACGACGTAAAAAGTTAGATTAATTAAACAATAAATTTTTAACTTAATATATTTTAATTTTTATCATTAGATCTCTCTCTCTCTCTCTCCATCTCTCTCATCCTCTCTCGTCTCTTCTCTCATATATAACTATATAGATATATTATATACCTAACATAATGTATATATATATAATGTATAAGTAAAAAAAAAATTTTAAAAGCTGACTTGGCATTCTTTCTCATTTGAAGTATTGTTCTTTTTCCGTCTTTTTTTAGCAAATTTTCTACAATTTTTTAATAATTTTTTCGGAGCCCCTTTTTTTAACTGTATATTGTAAATCCCTTTCCAGGCTCCTACCCGAAACCGAATCGAAACCGAACCGAGACGCTACAAACTGGTTGACCTGTATGGCCTGCATGACTTTAACATAATGTAATTGAATACTAATACATGCTGAGTTGTTGACCAACCTAATGTATTAATATTACAAGACATGATACTAGCTTTACAAAATGAAATGGGCGCCACTTTATACTGTACCATGCCATAAAAGGGTAGACAAAAAATACACATCCAAATGAGTACTCCTGAGAAGACTGGAGTTCCTTCTACGATGAACTGCAGCAGTTGTAGCTTGAACTCCTTCTACGTCCAATCTCAAAACCTGCGAAGTTAACAGGCTAACTCTGCTAGCAAGATAAAGCCATTGAATATCTCCAACAGATTAAAGGAAAACAATTAACCATACATGGTATAGAAAAGAACCAATTGTAAACACATATGGGCACATATCAAGCACACACATCATGACACTTTCATCGAATACCTTGGGATTATCTTTTATACTGGTTTATATACTCGTATAACTTCATGAAATGTTTATGCTCCCAAATATTGGTACTTCCCATAGGGGTTATCAGGTGAAACGAGGTGATTAAGAAAACTGTAATGACTGGATGAAATACTGTAATCTGGCTGCTATGGCCCATATAAATCAATAGTTCACATCACGGCCTGTAGTCCGAATAATCAAACTGTATGAGATGCGATCTGGCCTATCCCTAAAATGTCGCACAGTCAGCCTTAATCTAATATGGGGTTTCCTACCTAACTCAATCGGAGCTCACTACATGTTGGTAATTCAAATTAATCCATAACAGCAACATCAATTAATAGTCATAACTTCATAAAGTGCCATAATGTATGATCTTCATTTCAGAATCAATTTGCCATGCTTGCATGTTGTTTGTTGAATACAATGTCCTCCCATGTTGTTGGTGTTAAAGAATGAGGAGGCATCTAAAATGGAAGCAAAACGAATATCATTGCCATCTGAAAAAGAAGTCCAAAGTCATGAAAACACAAGTCGCGGCGCGCCTTGCAAGTTCGCCGAGCCTGCGTAAAGCACCCAGAAGAGAGAACAGTTCGAGTTATCGGCCAAGTCCCGCGAAGCCGGCGGTAGAGAGGCAAATGCAGAAGACAGTGACTCTCCAAGGCCAAATGCGCGAGCGCGCGATTGAAGGTGCGAGCGCTGTACAAGGCCAAGGGCGCAAGTACGCGAGTGCGCACTTAACAGTCGCGAGCGCGAGATGTGCAAATGGAAGAGACAGAGAGGTTGCCGAGCACAAGGTTCGCGCAGTGCGCCGGCACTTGAAAGTCGCGAGGCCGCGAGCATGTGCCAAAATAAGAGTCAGTAGGTTGTCAGGTGAGAAAAGTCGCGAGCGCCGCCATTTGAAAGTCGCGCGAGCTCGAGAAGGCAAACGCGAGCTCGTTCAGCGCGATTCGCGGCGCGCGCTTCTGTTTTTTCAGCCTGCACAGTCCCTGTACTCTTTTGGTCATATCTCCTCAAAATACAACTCCGATTTGCGGATGATTCCAAAACCCATGTAAACTAACACATAGGGAAACAAATAATCTTCCTCATGACACTTCCTAATTCCATCATAAATGGGGTTCAAAATCCAAGAATAAGTACTGGTAATTTCCCAGCAAAACCCTGTTCAGCCATAAACTACTAATTTACTTCAATTTATCCAATAACCTCCCCTTGTTTCTCTCCCTGTTTTCCTCACCATACCAGTCCTCCCACTCACATCGAAGCAATATTGTCTTCATTCGCAACCACAACAGCACAAATTCTCATCACAAAGCAAATAGAAGGAAAAGAGAAATTATCAAACTGTGCCCTCCAAAACAGCTTGAGCCCTCTTACTTTAACTTTTTTTCTACACTCTTCAGAAACTCTCCTCACCATAATAGGAATTCTTTAGGAAATCTAAAATACATAGCACCAATATGAAAATTTCAATATAACTTCGAAGAAGGTTTACTTACTTGGACATAAAAAGAGAAAGTTGAAGTTAAGGCTTAGACTACCATTAAAAAATTGAAAAAGGAAGGTGAAGAGGAAAGGAACGAAGATGAAGAACTGAAACCTGAACAGGGAAAGTGAAATGGGTATGCCACGGTAGGCTCTAAAATATCATGAACTTTGTGTGTAAAAAGTTTTCTAAATGGTACCTGCAGAGAAGCAAAAGGCTACTACTTTAATACCCAACGCTGATCTTTAATGCCAATAAATCCCACCCCTACTTGCCTCTTTCCCTCTCACTCCAAGTAAACCCACTTTAACCCATTCTACCCCAACGGGTTTTTGGTTCAACCTCGACTCAACTCGACTACTCAACCTATGCTAGGAACTCGACTCAGTAGGATGTCAACAATATATAATAGACATCATAGAAATTTGTATAATAAAAACCTGTAAAACTTTTTTGATACGTTGGAATGTTTAAATTTAAAACTTTTAATTTAAATATACTATATATATACTATATAAATCAAAAGTTTGAAATAATTAACAATCCAAAAATCTTTAAAAATTCTTTTCCTATCTAAGTCTATGATTTATATATCTAATATATAAGCTCTCAATTTTGAATGATCTGTTTTTCACAATGGTTTCTTTTTTCTTTTTTATTTTTTTTGTTTGTTGGATTTATTTACTCTCAACTTTTCCAAAACTTTTTTGAATTGTTGCCTCAAATCTTATTTGGCTTCATTATTATTTTGATATTATTATTATTGTTTATTTTAAATTAATTGTTTTTTTCGTATTTCTTAATCAAAAAGGACGAGAAAGTAAACTTAATCCGCCTTTCTTCTCATTTGAGGGTGAAATGCACACTTGTCGACGTAATGAGTCAATTCTTTGGGTTTTTTTTTTCTCTTTTTTAATACTTTATTAAACTTTCTTCAACGATATGTATTAATAGACAGAAAATTTTAATCCTTTCTTATATATTTGGGATATATTATAATAGAATTAACTGAACATGAGCAAGAAAGAAGTCGAGATTAGAGGTAAACGAGAGAAAAAGAAGAACCAAATAGAATTGAATAATTAAATCATCTCATTCTAATTTTCATAACTTATTAAAGATTTTTTGTTAGAAAAATGAATTTTATTTTATATTTTTGGTAACAACGTCAAAAATTATATGAGGATATGGAATATTTAATGTGCAATATTTTGTTCGGAATTTATCTATCTATCATCATTAATGTAATTATTTATGATTTTGCATTTATTTTGTTTGCGTAGCGAATAGAGTATTAGAGAGAATCTTTTACGCTATTGGCAAGTAAATGTATAACATAGACAATTGCATTCTAATTAAAAGAAAAAATCATTGAAATTCAAAACAGTAACATTAAATAAAAGAGAATATAAGATAACATCTAGATACGATAAAAATAAATTTAGCATTTTATTTAACTGATAATTTAATCATGGAAATTAAATTATATATAATTAGATTTTAAATATTAATCATTCCAATCTTAATTAACATCTAATAAATTAAAAATAAATTTAGCATTTATATTTAAAATGATATTTATCATTGAAATTTAAATTTATATCTAATAATTAGATTTTAAAATTAACATTCATTTATATAATTATCTATATCTATATTTCAATTTTGAATTTTGAATTCTTTTTTCTTTTTTTTATAAGATCACTTAAGATATGTAAATAAAACTTAGGTGATCGGCTTATATAATATTTATAGAAATTTATAAATTAATTTGAAATGTTATATTTGCATCAATAGCAAATTATAATTGGATAAAATATATTCAGTTTCTAAAAATTAAATAGTAATTAACACTTATTCTTTTACTTTTGTAAAACAATTGTGATGTGTAAATAAAAACTTAAAAATTTTAAAATTTAAACAAGCTTAGTTTAAATTTATTTTTTCTTATTCATTTGGTATGTAAATAAAAGTATTTTCAACACAAATGACAATATACAATAAATAGAACAATCCGCGCAACGCACAGAGCTTCGCCTAATTAAAATATAATTTAGGAATCCTATATATTTTACATATATTTTTTAATGATCAAGTAAAAGAGCAATTTGATTAGTAGAAATTTTGAATAATTGGTTAAATGTATCTATCTATGAGAATTAATTTATTAGCAAAATAATTATCAATTTTTTCAATAGAAATCAATTTATTAATATCATATTACTTTTCTTATGTAAAAAATTTATTTTTCATTAATTGATTTATCTATTAATTGACTTTTTATTTTTTATTAAATATATTTGTAATTTATTCACATGTAACTACTTTAATAACATACTATAGTTTTACCTCTAAAATATAAATTTAAATTCATTATTTATTTATAATTAAAATTTAAATACACAATTTATCCAAATAAAATAAATAAAAGATAAAGAAGAAGAAAAAGAACAATCTATTCGACCATTTTTACTATTGATTTCAATGTGAAATTACAAATAAAAATTTTTCAAAGTAGCAGCATATATTATATTATATTGAGCCCACATTAAAAATGAATAGACGGGCTTAGATCTGGCCCCTTTCCTTTGCCCCACAAAAACCCAGCCCACTTTAACTAGTAGTCTCTTTACTGTTGAGTAAATGCATTTTTTAAGGGTTCAAACGTGGAGGATTGTGATGACTGAATTTTGGAGAGGAGAAGAAAAGATGTGGAGTGGGAATGAAAGAGAGAAATAGAGAGAGAGAAAGAAAGGAAATAAAAAAAAAAGAACAAAAAAAAAAAAGAAGCAAATTTTGAATTAAATTAATAATTAATTATAATTATTTTTTTCTATTTTTACTAATAAAATAAGATTTTGACTAATAAAATATAATCGGTATTAATATTGTTGTCACTGCTCATGTTGCTTGATTGTTGCTGGGAGCTTTTTTTTTTTTTTTTTTTTTTTTTTTGTAAATTCAAAACTATCGTTGTCCACTGCTCATGCTTAGCTTGATTGTTATTTTTGCTGAGGGAGCTTTTTTTTTTTTTTTCGTTTTTTTTTTTGAGGATATAGAGTGGAGAGTTGCAGCACTAAGTTTTGAACGTTTTTTTTTTTTTTTTTTTTTTTGAGGATATAACTGATTGCAACTAAGTTTTGAAGTTATAGTTGATGAAAATTTTAGATAAGTTTGTGTTTTAAACTGTATTACACTCACATTTCAATTAATTGCATACAAAAATATAAAATATATGAATTATGAAGAAAAAGTTAAGAGTATTACATCTAAGAATGACAAAATATCAAAAACATTGATCCTTTTTTCAAAAAAAAATTATCAATTCTATTATTTTGGTTACAGTTACACCATTTTCACTAACTAAAACATACTGAATTGATTTTTTAAACCAAATTTATTCAATTTAATTTAATTTAAAAATTATATTGTATTATATTAATGCTCACCTGAAATGGTTGAATTCTAATATATTCTCCCTGTTTTCATATTGTTGTAGATTGCATGTATATCCTTAATTAATCAAGTCACGTTTAGGCTTAATACGAAACTTGAAAACCGGCTTAGAATTCATTTTACAGCAATATAAAAAATAAAAAATAACATGTAAGTGTAAAGAGTTCAAAAAAAAAAAAAAAAAAAAAAAAAACAAAAAAAAAAAAACGGCAAATGAAAGTGTTTATTGCTTGGGGGAATACGTGCTTAAATATTACAAAATGGAAAATGATAATAGATGATTGGGTAAATTGAAAGGAAACTCGTGAAGATAAAATGTTTAATAGTTATAATTATTTGGATTTTGGGATCACCAATATTAATAAACATTAAGTAAATTCAACGTAATTAGTTAGCTGACTTTTTCATTTCCTTCTTATGCCTTTTGACGAAAAAAAAAAAAAAAAAAAAAAAGGAATGAAATGTTTATTTTGGAGGGAATAGTTTAAATATTACAAATGAAAAGATATAGATGAATTGGGTAAATGTAAAGGAACTCGTGAAGATAAATGTTAATAGTATGAACTTATTTGGATTTGGGATCAACCAATATTAAAAAATTAGTATTAACTAATTAGTTAGCTGATTTTTCATTCTTCTATGCCTTTTGAAATTTTACATTTAACCGTGAAAAGGGATTTAAGCCTAATTAGAAATAAGACGAGCCTAAAGCATAACGTAGGATTCTTAGCATTAAAATAATAATAATAATAATAATAAAATTGTTAACTTTTTATAGGGAACTTTATGCTAGAAAGTGGATCATTGATAAGGAACCTACATTCCAAAATAAAAAAAAGAAAACGTTAACCTATCTTCCACTAACTAATTTGCTTTTGGATTGTTGATATCTTTAATTATTGTAGAAAATATTTTTTTATAATTAATTAACCATCAATAATCACAAAAGATGATTTGACAAGAATTTAAGAATAAATTATACATTAATTAAGAAGTTTAAGGATCCTGTGGGATTCTTGCCAAGATCCTCCACTGAAGCAGGTGATAAGGATGGTGTCTCAGTTTCTTCTTCTCATGTCTTGTTGAACATGTACGATTGCTTCAACTTTTATAAAACATAATATCCAAATTCGAGGAAGGTTATCATTTCCAAATGCGAATCTTTAACCTTTCATACTTCAATTTGATGCACTTTTATCAAAAGGCTACAAGTTGATGCATCAATTGGTAGATCTTTTGATGAAGTTTAATGACAAGGTAAATTGCTTTTATTTATTGGGAATATCAAAAGAATAGAGAGACTTTTTTAAAAATGTTTCCCGATGTGAATGTGTATTTGGTATGTGAAGTTGAGTCGTCAAAAAAAAAAAAAAATATTGTCTACTAGTGAGAAAAAAAAATGAAAAAGGATTCAAAATCAGTGTATTGGATAAAGATTTTTAAAATTCGAAGTTTATAAATAGATATCTGCCGCATAATCATTAACGCCTTCCATTCGTTCGACGCATCGGTCATAATCCATATTAGGATTCGAGATGCTTTTATATATGTTTTTTTTTTTTCTTTTATAGAGTTATATTTAATATAAATTTTTATTTCCTAATTAGATATAAATATTGCATGTGTCACCATATCATAATAAATAATTTAAAATCTATATCAGCTAGAATTCAATAATGTTGATTATTTACATGTTCTTTATCTCCTTAGGTTTTATAAAAAAAAAATTTTAAAATCAATAGGCAAATTGCATCAGTAGAATGAATTATCAGCAAGGTTAAGGTTTTAAAAAAAATAAAAAAATATATAGAATGGTGGATTGGGGGATAAACTGTTGCTTGAAAAGATGTTGACCAAACCTTAATAGCTACCTGGTCCAAGAATGACGTATTCTTTATATATTTGCACCATCCATCCACTTCTATTCTCTGAAGATATTCTTTATATATGTATATATATTCTGATTCTCAACACAAGCTGGGCTGGTGGTATGTATGTCCAAAATTTAACTTCAATTAGTAATAGCATCTGATATATAAGAGAGAATAAAAATGGGATGGAATTGGATTCTCAATTCCACCCTGCTTATGGGTTCTTGCCCCGGCCGCCAGTGATTCTTCTGCCAAAATTCAGAGAGACAATTTTAGGATGCTTCAATGGCAGATGTTTATGGCTACTTGCCATTTGGCATAAGCAAGTCCATCTTTTGGTTTCGTTTCAAGGAATCATGAAAATTGAAAATATTATTACATTCGGGTGTATGATGCGAAAAGGTGTTATTCAAAAATCAAAAGCCTAGGAAATAGAACAATCAAAGGTATCTATCTTGCATTTTTTTAATCTATCAAGATTCAAGACGCTAGATAGTCCACAAAGATGGTAGATGAAAGGTATTATAGAGCGAAAGTAATATATGTGTGGCTTTAAATAATATTAAGAAATTAGTACTTAATTCATAGAATTCAATAGCATGAGTGGTTATTGTTTACATGAATTCTAACGTCTAAGCGTGATTGGCAAGTGAAAATAGCCAACATCTACCGAGAGGCCAATACAGCAGCACATTGCTTAGCCAGTGAAGCTTTTGATGGCAATATGGGTTTACGCATGCTTGCAGGTCCTAGTGCTAAGGCCAGACAACATCTTGATGCTGATGGTATCGGTATTTTTTGGCCTATAATGGTCTCCTAACGGGGTATACCCCTCCTTTGAATGAAAAAATAAAAATAATTAAATTTATAATTAATGATATAAATGGTTATTTTTTATATTAAATTTAAAATAAATCAAATTAATGAATTTTACTGTTGTCCTTTTATTATTTTTTTTCATTTCTATAAATTTCATATCACACATTCTTCAAAACATGTCTATTTATTAATTTTCAATCTCACTTCAAAAATCATAATATGTTTTTTCTATTACCTCTGTTCCATAATACTTGTCACATTTGAAATTTCACATCTCTTTAAAAAACTATTAAATTTGTGTAAGTTGTAATAAATTGTTGAGTAAATAGACTATATTACTTTTAATTAAATATTAATTATCTAAAAAAACTATTAAATTAAAGTAATAATTATTGGTCATATACAAAGGATAAATACGGAAAAAAAATTTATTACTCTTTGAAATTACAAATGTGATAAGTATTTTAAAATAAACTATTTTCTCAAATGTAACAAGTATTATGTAACAGAAATAATATTATCTATCCTTATTCGTATCATATATTTTCATTGTATCTAGAAGTTTACTTGTAGAATCCATCAATAATGGTAGTTATATATTATATATATTTTTTATTTTTCAAATTTTTAGTAACCGTACAAAGCGCAGGTCTATGGTTGGTTATAAATAAAATTATGAAAATCTTTTTACACAACAAAAAGAGATAAAAAAATAAAAATTAACAATTATTTATTAACTGGGTGTATAAAAAAAAATGGATATACAACTATTGTAGAGAAGTATTTTGGATCAATAAAAAATTTTTTCTAATGAAAATGATTTAATCAGTGACATAATATATACAACGACAAATTTTTCAAATGAACTTCTCCAAGGAGGAAACAAAAGTCAAAAGCAAGTGCTTCTTTTGCACATTCAATAAATAATCATTATCCATAAGATGAAAAAACAAAACAAAAGACGAAATCAAGGCTACAAATTAACGTTTTTTTATCTATTTCTTTCATTAAAATAATAATTGACAACTGTCAACTTCTATAAAAGTCATTTTCCAATTTAGGAATACTTATAAAACTCCAAAAAGGACTTGTAAATGGAAAAATACATCACACATCTGTTAAATGTAATTGACAAATACTAAGTACCTAATTTTTGTATGATATGTTAATGTGTGACAAATACTGTCTCAATCATCATTTATCTGCTAAGCTCTACGGCTGTGATCTTTGGACTGTATTAATCATGCAATAATATAAATGTCTACAGAAACATTATATGTTTGTCTTGACAAATTAGCCCCATGTCTAATGTAACAATCTCAAATTCATTTGACTTCGGCTGTATGATTCTTTTATTCGTATTCTATTTTATTTATAGCTAAATCTATATTATTGTCGGAAAAACAATATTGTTTTCCATGCCTAAAATTAAAATAATTTTCAATTTTGTATATTTTTATAATTATATCCTTTTTTTGAAAAATAATTACCAATATGCAGACCATGAAAGGGTATGGCAATGAATAAGCGGTCATCTGTTTAGTCTCGCAAAAGGATAAGTGATTATGACAATGGTGAGATCCTTGATATATTCTTTGGTTCAGGTTGATTTTAGTTTTGTCAACGGAGAACATAATCTTTTTACTGACTATTTAGCTAAGAAGGGAATGTATGCTTCGTAACTTTTTTTTTTTTTTTAGTATGATTTTAAAGTTTGGTTTTGTTTATGTAATAGCGGTTTTTTTTTTTTTTTTTGGCTAAATAGTGAGATGAATTCAATTTGATGTGTTAAATACTAATTTGTTCTGGAACCTAAAAGTTCGTTCCGTTTTAGGAACTAAGCGATATAATTAAAAAGGGTAAGGGGGTAATTGGTAAGTTATCAGTTTCCAAATTATCTAAGAAAGTGTAAATGTGGTGAACAAAACCTGGCTCTGATAAAGAGTAGCTTCCATTGATTTTTTTTTTTTTTTTCCCGATAAATGGAGTAGCTTCTCATTGATTTTTTTTTTTTTTTTATTATTTACCCTCTTCTAAATGATCATCGTAACTTAGTGCATATCAAAATATGTTGTTGCCCATATAGTCTCCATTAATTCCTTCTCTTATTAAAATTTCATAGAAAAATCTGGATTATGGGAGTATTAATCAATTTTTGTTTGAATATCTTCAAATGCTAATAAAATTCTTACGTGAGGAGGTGGAAACCTCATTGATTTTTTTTTTTTTTTTTCCCTCTTCTTAAATGTCATCGTACTTTGTGCATCAATATGTTGCCTAATGTCTCCATTTTCTTCTCTTATTAACTTTCAAATTAGAAAAATCTGGATTAATGGGAGTTTATCAATTTTTGTTTGAATATCTTCAATGCTAATAAATCTACGTGAGGAGTGGAAACTTTTGACCACAGTTGTTTTTAGTAATTTCGTGAGTTAAGGAAATGATTATCCCATTTTGTATGGCTTGTTGTATTATTTCGGCTCAAAAGCTTTCAAAGACTTAAAAAAATAAATCTAAATTTACCTTTTATCAATTTTTTATGTTTCAGGCTTTTTTTTTCCTACAGTTTCTTTTTTATTTGGTAAGGTCACAAAACCTTAGAAGAATTAGAAAAAGAATACTGCCAAAAAAATGCAAAATCTTTGGTTAGTCTTTTAGTTGCAATAAATCATTTAAAATATTTTACTACTTTTTTTAAAACCAACAAAAAAATATACTTGAAACTCCTAATTATTAACACGATATACATTTTTTTTACGCATGATAAGAGCAACTTTAAAGTTAATTTATGTGTATTTAAATTAAAATATTATTATAAAATTCTTTTCAGTAGGATATCTATTATGTTAAAATTAAAATTTTTTAAAAATTAATACATAATAATTTAAAAGAATTAAATTATATATAGAGAGATAAAACTTCAATTGCAAATTTAGAAATTTTCAGTTAAACATTTGATAAAAATAATATTCATATTTTAGCTGCATTTGCATATTTTCTGCTTTAGTGGATTATTCTCCCTCGCTATTACCAAATTTCAAAAATTCTAAAAAGCACAATGCCAGGTGTCACAAAATTTCGCTAAAAATATTAAACTTGTTTGGATAAAAGGGAAATCTTGATAAGAAAAGGAAGGAATAAAAACGATCCTAGGAGACATTTGTTTTAGCGGGAATCTAACGCCAAACCCGCTAATGTTCCGTCTTTTTCGGTGCTCATTTATTTTTTGCTGTTTTATATTTTATATTTTATTTTTAGTATTTTGGCATTTTGCAGCTACGGATTTAGACAGCTTGTTTAATTTTTATAGTGGAGACTAGTATGCGTTGATCACTAATCTTATGTGTTTGATAAATAATATTTTGAGTTCGCTAAAAAAAAGATAAACAGTACTTTATAAGCATCATTTTACATATTCAGCCACCATAGATTTTTAAAAAATAAATATTATTTTTTATTTATAAACGTATTTTCGCATTTGGATGGAAAATGATATTTAGTTAAACTTTTGTCAACAGTAACAGCTCCAGATAAAATTCTTTCAAAATTTATCTAGATATATTGTTTTTCTTAAATAAATTTTTAAAATCAATTATCCAACCAAATTGAAAAGGATATTTAAATCTTATTTAATTACAACTCTGCTTTCGTGGGTGTTGCTCGTGGTTAAGTTGAATCGTAGGGCTACTATTTGGGTCCTTTGTTTTATCTTATTGAGAGTCTATTGGATAATTGGATTGCTTAAAAACTCAAAATTATAGAAAATTAAATGGCTTAAATACTTATTAAATAATTAAAAATATAAAAATTATTATTTATAAGTGATACTAAACACACATTAAATTAATATTTTCCATATGCAAATTAAAAATATCAAAAGTTATTATCGCTAATGTGAAGAGATATGCAATGTTATAATGATCCAAATTTTCAAAAGGTATGATTGTTTTCCGCACAATTTGGGTCACTATATAATTTTTTCCATTAACTACAAAAGTGAATTTATACATCTTATCAACTTTTATGCATGAAAAAACTTACTTTTAGAATTAATTCAATAAATTATACAACTTATTTGATGAAAATATAAAATTATCTCCTATAATTATAAAATAATACCATATACGTTATTTCATTTAACAATCAACTCTTGTTATAAATTCATAATCTCAATTAAATATGATGTTATTCTAGATTCGATATTCACAATTTAGTTTAAATAAAACACCCCTAATTTATTTGATTCGTTAAATTAAGGTCTATTTAGTAAAATTAACTATTTCAGTAGCGTTTAACTGTTAGTAGTTTGAGTAATTTTTTATAAAATGTTAAAAGTTAAAGTTACACGGGTTAATTTTTCACAAAATACTATTTTAACTTCTAAAAATTAATTTAAATACTATATTACTGAATACTATAAAAAATAACATTTAGAGTTATTTAAACGTGGTCGTTATTTTTAGACCATGTGGTATAGGTTAGACCAGGCAGTATAGGTGAATCATATGTACTCAAAAGTTAATTTTTGTGTGGAGTGCATTAGGGTATCCTTCCTTGCACAAGGTACTCATGTATTGTCTAGTCCTCCCACTAAGCTTGTTTATTGGTTACATCATAATCGTATTCCCGTTGCATAGTTAGAGTTTATTAGTTTTGATGTTTTTGTTTTTCCTTTTGAACTTTTTGCTCTCCTTAAGCAACTAAAAGACAAAAAAGACACCTTAATCATAATTATACGAAAAACTACTTTATCGACAAATGTATCGTATCTTATTTGTAGTTTTATAACATCACGTGAAAATATATATTGGTATCGTAATCTATTAATTTGTAGTTTTTTATAACATCACGATGAATAAATCATATATATATATATATATATAATATTAAACGGATATATATATATAATTTTATTAATTTATTTAATAAAATTTAAATAAAAACTAATTATAACTAATCAAAATATTAAATTATTTTATTTTTTGTTAAAACATAAATTAAAATTTTAAAAAATATTATATTTTTTATCAATATTTTTAATATGTAGAGTATAATACTATACAATGCGGGAGGAAGGGTGAATCCAAGTTCATATTCCTCTTTGCCCTTAGAAACCATTGGACAGGGGAAGAAAGTAGGTGGAGCCCTAAGCCACACCAAATATCCTCCATAAATTGCCAGCTCAATATAATTTATTATTTTTATTTATATATATATTTAAATTTTAAATATAAAAATATATATAACCAATTAATTTATCTTTCATTTTTCAATTAATAAAATTAAAATTTAATAATATTTTTTTATCAATTCCTATCAAAATTAGTTAGGTCCTATTTCGGCATCTTCAAATATTTCCCTATCCTTATTTCAACAATACGTCTATATATATTATCTATTATGAAACTAGAGAGAAGATGTATAGATATTAAAAAACAAGAACTTTGATATCTGGCAGTTGTATCAAGCTAAACAAAGTGAAAGAAACTGATAACTGAAATACAATAAATGATAGAAAGAAAATGAAGAAAACCACATTTATTGATGAATTAAACACAGAGAGTTGAAGGCTAATTTTAATTAGCCATATCTTTAACAATAATAAGTAGACAAATTTATGGCACTAAAATAAGTAACATTGATCTGACCGTTGAAAACTATCTAGATAGAAAATAGGTAGACCTAATAGCAAATATCTGAAACGTGTAAAATAGGAGAACTAATAGCAAATATCTAAACTGAACAGATTATTATTTGAATCAATCTTTAACACACCCCCTTGATTCAAAATCACACACTCCAATGCTGGAACAGAAGAACAAATGTTTCTTAAGTGGAAGAGCTTTAGTCAGAACATCAGCAAGTTGCTTTTCAGTGCTGTAATAAGTCAAACTAATTTGCTCACTTGCGACCAATTCTTGAATGAAGTGATGACGAGTGTCTATGTGTTTAGTCCTCCCATGTAAACCTGGATTTTTTGCCATGAAAATAGTGGATTTATTATCAGAAAAAATCTCAGTTGCTCCCTCTTGTTCTTGATTCAAATCCTTCAATATCCTTCGAAGCCAAACTGCTTGACAAGCTGAGGCGGTTGCAGCCATGTATTCTGCTTCAGACGACGATAAGGCTGCCGTTGGTTGTTTTTTTGAGCTCCAAGACACTATACATGATCCAAGCATGAAAACCTAACCTGAAATGCTTCTTCTATCTTCCACAGACCACAAGAATTAGCACAAATCGCTATCCGTAAATCCTTTTAATCTTTGAATTCTGAGCTAGAAATGTTTAACCAAAGTCCAAAATTTAAAGTTCCAGCAACATATCGCAGAATTTCTTCTTGCTGCTTATACCAAGATGTATAGCGTTGAAGGACTGTGCATAAACCTGGAACAACTCCAAACAGAGAGGCTAAATCATGAGCCTTGTGTGGACATAAATTAAATCAAGTTCCACCTATCACTAAAGCCTTCTGTATAATATTTGCCAGACTGCAAGTTCTGAACCATCATAAACTTGAAACTTCTCATTAATATTCATTTGGCGTTTGTGGTGAGTTACAAGAGATATAGCATATAAATCTTCGAAGAAAGATCAAATATTGCATACTTCTTTTGAGATAATAAAATCCCATCTGCTTTTGTGTTAAATCTCCATAGACCAAGAAGTAACGATATCATCCCCAAGAATCATCCCCAAATCTGTCATCTCAAAAGCTTTCATCATATTTTCTTTAAACTCAAAAATAAGAGAAGATGATGATCCCATGTAAATCATATCATCTACATACAAACATACTAAAAGCAAATCTTTCTCTTGTTTTTTTAGATAAAGGGTTGGCTCATTTTCACTTCTAACAAAGCCAGAATTTAGAAAATAAGAGTCAATTTTACTGTACCAGGTTCGCGGCGCTTGTTTAAGCCCGTAGAGAGCTTTTTTTAACTTGTATACCTTACTTTCCTTCCCTTTGATTACGAACCCTTCTGGTTGTGATACATAAACTTCTTCTTTCTTCTTCTTTCAAGGTCCCATCGTTTAAGAGGCGGACCTTAAAACATCAATTGATATAACCTGCCACTTCAGCTGTGGTAAGCCAATGCCTAAAACAATTCTTAAACAGTTTTCAAAGCGCACAACCCACGAGGAAAAAGGTATTTCTGTCGTAATCAAATTACCTTTGTTTGTTGACAATATCCCTTAGCTACAAGTCGAGCTTTTTATGCTTTGAATGCTCCCATCAGCTTGTACTTTGTTTTGAAACCCATTTCAACCCAATTGCATCTTTTCCATCAGGTAAATTAACCAAATCCCAATGTGCAATTTTCCTCAATAGATGACATTTCCTGCTTTCCAATTGCGGTAAGACGAGAAAACATTCTTTCACTATCTGCTGCTTTCTCAAATGATGAAATGGATCAACATTTGCAAAACATTGCAAATTGAACTAAAATCTCCTTCTGCAGTGAATGGCATCATCTTGAAACATGACCGCATCATCTTGAAACACCTCAAAATTCCTTGAACGTGAAGATGGTTGAATTTGTCGCCTTGGCCTAGTCACTGATTGAGAGAAACTTGAGACAATAGGTATCTCTTTTTCCACCAAATCCTCATCGTCAATAGGAATTTCAACAGTTGGTGTTATTTTTGCTTGACTTTCATCCCATCTCAAGCTGGCTAATTCATCAAATATAACATTTCTGCTGATAATAATTTTGCCACTAATAGGATTGTACAGCCTATAAGCTTTGGATTGTGACGAATAACCAACAAAAATACACTTTTCAGACTTGCCATCTAGTTTTTGTCATTTTTGTTGGTTAATTAAGGTATAGGCAATACAACCAAAAATTTTCAGGTGGCTGACAGAAGGCTTCATGCCTGACCAAACCTCATAAGGTGTACTGTTCCAAACAGCTTTGGTAGGAGATATATTCAACAAATAAGCTGATGTAGCTATTGCTTCCGCCCATAAATTGTTTGGAAGATTTTTGGCCTGCAATAAACTTCTCGCCATTTCAACAATAGTGCGATTTTTCCGCTCAGCAATGCCATTCTGCTCTGGTGTGTAAGGAGCTGTCAATTCCCTCCGAATGCCATTATTTTCACAAAATGAATCAAAATCAGCAGATAAGAATTCTCCTCCCCGGTCTGTGCGAAGAGTTTTGATGGTTCGGCTGCTTTGCTTTTCAACTAAAACTTTGAACTTCTGAAAATTTTGGAAAGTTTCTGACTTGGTAACCTGAAAATACACCTAGCTGAAACGACTACAGTCATCAGTAAACAACAAAAAATATTTTCTGCTTGGTAAACCTGAAAATTACACACCATCGCTGTAAACGACTACAGTCATCAGTAAACAACAAAAAGTATTGAAAACTCACTCCAATAGATTTTGTTTGCATTGGGTTTCCATCTTACAAATCTGGCATTGTACTTAAGTTCAAAAGGAACATTCAGATGCTCTCTTCACAACAAACTTTTACCAACAGGAATTGATTTTTCCTTGCAGTCTATTGCTTTCCGTAGATTTACAACCTTTCACATAATACCAATTTTGTCCAATTCCTTAGGCAACCCATAAACCATTTTCCTTTTTAAACTCATCAATTTTAACTCGCTTCCACATTTAGATGACTCCAACCTCAGGTTGCCACAAGGTAGAGTCATTAAGTTCATTGCCAGCAACTAAAGCACAACTTTCACCTCCAGACACATCAAGGGGAAACAAATTATTTTGAGCCATAGGAACACTAACAATAATTTTGCCAGATTTTTTATCTTTAATCTCGCAACAATTATTATCAAATAAAACTGAATACCCTTGTTCATTAATTGACCAACGCACAGCAAATTATTTGTCAAACTGGGTGCAAAATAAACATCATCTAGTAATTTCACATTACCGTTTGACCGGACTGCAATAGAGCCGATTCCTTCCACTTTTATCTTGGTATGAACCTTATACTTGCCTTCATTAGAGTGAGAAGTATCTTGCAATTTAGAGTGCAATAGGGTGAATTTGCAGCCTGTTATCTGACCCGACATGTGTGTGCTTGTAGCAAACCACTGTTAGATGAACCAAGTCGATCCCCCACAGCAAACACACTTTTCAGCCTTGCCATCTATCACCTGTGCGCGAACGCGTGACTGATCGAGGGCCTATTGGATGAAAATAAATTTATATTTCTATCTTGCTCAACATCTGAAATCTTACTGCATAGAACTGTGGGCCTTTTTCTTTCTTTTTTCAGCGATGTCACAAACAATAACTTCTATATATACACAGGATAGGCGTGCATTTTAACCTTTGCAAAACCTCTTGGGCCATGAATAATTTTTCTTCTGCCTCAACTTCTGCATAACTTGCCTTTTCTTTCTTTTTCAGCTTCCAACAATCTGCTTTCACATGGCCATAACCTTTGCAATGATAACATTGAACATTGCTGCTGTAATGCCTCTGTTCACCACTTTCTTTATAATCATCATGCTCATAAGATCTTCCTTTGCCTCTTCCTCTTCCTCTGCTACTGCCTCTACCGCTGCGTCCTCCTCTATTATGTTCTTTTCCTCTACCAGCAGTTCTTGAGTCACCGAATGATGAGGAAGCTTTAACCTGCTTATCTTCTGTTTTCACCGAAGATCTGCTGTTCATTCTTGCTTCATGAGATTGCAATGACCCTTTTAGATCATCAAAGGACAGAGTAGACAAGTCCTTGGATTCTTCTATAGCAACAGCTACATGGTCAAATCTAGAAGTTAAACTCCTTAGAAGTTTCTCAACCACAGTTTGATCAATAATTTTTTCACCATATGATCTCAACTGATTCACAATTGTGGACACTCTAGACATGAAACCTTGTATCGTCTCATCCACATTTGATCATATAATTTTTTCACCATATGATTCTCGAACCTGTATTCAACAATTGTGGGACACTTCTAGGACATGAATAGGCCTTGGTCATCGCGCATTCTAGTCATTGCAGTGCGAGTGCAAAATACATTCCTCAAATTCACGGCCCGTGAAGGTGTTTGAAGTTTGGCCGGTCTCAAAGGACGTTCTTCCGCAGTATTTCTCTTTCCTTGGCAATTATTACTCCCATGCTTGCTTGGACTATTTCTGCTGCAATCCGGGAGAATACACTTTTGCGAATACAGATTGAACCAGCTTGTTAATGCTGAATAAGAGCTTGTTATCTTTTTTTTCTGTTCTCTTTGAGTCTTGCTTCATCAGGCATCAGTAGCTGGCAAAACCTTTTTTCAACTAATTCCCAAACATCTTGGATTTGAAGAGGGTCTTCATTTTGATTTGCCTCCAAAATCATACTTTCTCCATCAAAAGGGTATGGAGTGGCTGTGTGGAAAAGAGGGAGACGCCATTTACAGCCATGAACCTAAGTTCCTAATTGTATTTTCACTCCCTCACGTGTCTCTCTTTCACTTCTATTGGGAAACTCACACTATCCAGACAAGAACCTGAACCAGCTCTTTGATACCACAATGTTGGATAAAAACAGAAGAACCTTGAATCTGCAATTGTATTCAAGCTAAACAAATGAAAGGAAACTGAAACTGGAAAATACAATTAAATGATAGCAAAGAAAATGAAGAAAACCACACTTTATTGGATGAATTAAACACAGAGAGTTGAAGCTTATTTATAGCCATTTACTTTTTAAACAATAACTAGTAGACCAAATATTGACAACTAACAGTTAACATTGACTTGACCTTAACAAACTATCAGAATAAAATAGAGAAAACTTAATAGCAAATAGTCTAAACTGAACAGGATATTATTGAATCAATCTTTAACAAAAAATAATAATAATTATATATCATAATATTATAAAGTAACATGACTTGACCTTAACAAACTATCAGATAAAATAGGAGAACTAATAGCAAATATCTAAACTGAACAGATTATTATTTGAATCAATCTTTAACAAAAATAATAATAATTATATATCATAATATTATAAATATGCAAAAATTACTGTTTAATTATCAGCTGCGAATTAAAAAAATAAATAAGAACTGTAATATTGTAATTGCTGTGCTTAACGCGGAACACCTGAAATAAAAGGGAAACAGGAACTCAATCAACGATTTAACACGTGCGTAAGTTACACCTTCGACTTGTTGGCATAATTGGCATATACGGATAACGAAAGTGAATCACCATCCACTCCTCTCTTTACACGAATCCCCTCCTCAGTCCCCACGTACGTACCCCACCAATATCACCCTGGGCCCACCCTCTCTCACCTTCAACTTAATTAATTAAAATCAATTAATTAGTCAAATTAGTAGGAGTAAATCAAAAAGCAACATAAACAATGATTAAAATTGGCAGAAGCGGCGGTGGTACAAACTACAAAGCAATCGCACCAGTAGTACCATTGCCACTGAAACCACATTTGTTTGGCCACCTCCACTACATTAAAAAAATAGCACAGAAAGTCATCTTTTTAAAAAACTTTATTAAAAAAAATTTTAAAAAGGTAAATTGCAAATACACTTTTGAGATATTTAAAAATACACTATATTGTATTATTTTATATTATATTTTATTATATTACTTCCTAATTGTAATGTTTCTTGACTTTTTATAAAAATTAAAAAAAATTATTGAATACATCAATTTCTAGAAAAATAAATTTTTTTATGATTTAGCATAAGATAAAAATTCGTAAAAATATATAAATAAGAGTAAAATTAGGATAAAATAAATAATATATTTTCATTTTATAAAATAAACAATTTCGAAATTGATACAACATAAACATCTATTTATTTAGGAAAAGTAAAATTTTAATATCTCATAAAAATTATTACTTTAATTAAAATAATACATTCCTTAAAATTTTAGAAATACTATGTTTTTTAAATTCATCAGATTTTCATTTTTATACTCAAACTTATCTAAAATACATATTTGAAATACTCGATCCCATTATCATTAAATATTTAATAAAGTTAATTATTAATTTTAAAATAGAAATAAAATCAATTTTTCTGAGAAGTAAAAATAGAATCAATTTTGATTTGAGTTTGAATTAATAAATTATTAGAAATTATTAAAGAGAAATTATATTATATGAAAAATATAAATGAGGTTGTTGTAAATCTGTAATATTATTATACTTCAATCAGGTTATTGTAAACTTGTAATACTGTGATGGCGATAGAGGAGGAGGAGAGAGAATGAATATGTCCTGTTCTCTGTTTAGCCTATAAATATTGAAAGAAGACGCATTTGTTTCGAAATAAACAGAGCTCCTTCAGTTCTCGCTTCAGCTCTACTGTTGGGCAGCGTTTTTTTAATCAGTTACAAGAGATAAAGAGAAAGAGAGACAAACTGATGGATAGCTATTCGATTCATTTAGCCATGGCGGCTCTGGTTGGAGCCTCGCTGGTGGCAGTATCCGCGTATTATATGCACCGGAAAACCCTAACTCAGTTGCTGGAGTTTGCCAAGACTGTGGAGAGAGAAAGAGATAGGGAAAGGGACGATAACTCGGACGGAGACTCTCCGCAGCATTTGAAGAAGCGCCGTAGCCATAGTCGGAGGAAGGGAAACGGCTACTACCGCCGTGTCTCTAATTCGTTGCCGGATGTGATGGCCATATCTGGTGGCGATGGTGGAGTCGACGGTGAGCAGAAGCGGAATGGCCCGCTGCACGTAGACGGTATTCCTCCAGGATTACCGAGGCTACATACGCTACCTCAAGGTATGGCCTTATCCGACTTTTTGCTGGAGATACAACTGGCTTGAATTTACGACTGTGTTATTTTTAATTCTTTATAGATTATATAACTATGTAGTAACATTTATGTCAAATGGTTTAAAGAAATATTTAATAACCCAGAGAGTTTACTTATCGAAATATATTCTTAATTGCTATTTGTATAAATATAAAATATAATTTTTGCTTGCTGATCTTGTTTTGATATAAAAAATATAAAACTGCATTTTTGTGCTGATATAGTTTATGTGAGTATTTGGATTTCTAGTTTATGGAAAATTTGTTGGTAATATGCTTCCTGGTATAAATGAATTGGAACCTCAATGATCATGTTATGGAGAAGCAAGCAAATTTATCTAGTATCCAGTCAAAATCTTCCACCTGTCTACCAATTCTGTAAAAACTGTTGCATTGCAGATATTGACAGCTTTCAATTCTTCCTTTACCTTTTTGTTGCGAGGAAGTGACAATTTTAAAAATTAGAATTTTTCACAAAAGAGAGGGCTTTATACCATTTTGAGCCAAGTAAAAAACAAAGCAACCTTTAAATCTAGGCTGCGAAAATAGACAGAATGTGGCTAATCCTCTACTAGAAGTTATCAGGATAGAACTAGTCTTTTTTGTTTAGAGCATCTTCATCTAACAAAAAAGATTTCAGAATCCAAAGCCAGGAAAATATAGATGTTGAGAACACAACTCATCCCAATTACCAATTGAAGTACTTCTGAATCCTTGTTACTTTCTTTATCCACCTAATTTTAGTGTGTTCCACCAATAGCTGGATTAGGTTGGAGTTGAGCTTCTTTGTTCCTGTTAATGAATTCTAATACCTTGTGTGCTTGTTGCTATGGAGAAGGGCATAAAATCTAGCATAATGACTTGGAATTCTGTTAATTATTTCCTTCTTTGCTTTCTTCTTTCTCCTTCTTCTTTTAGAATGAGAGATTGGAGTCCTGTTTTTCTGATTAAATGGAGTATCATTCTGTTTCAGGGAAAGCTGCAGGCCAGGCCAGGAGAACTGGAAGTCTTCTTAGACCAACATCTCCAAAATCTCCTGTTGCTAGTGCTAGCGCCTTTGAGAGCATGGATGGATCAGATGAAGAAGATAATATGACCGACAACTCTAAGCTAGACGCTACGTATCTGCACACTAATGGAAATGCTGTGAGTTATTATGCGCTTATTGTTGCGCATTCCTTACTTCTAAAAATGAGCACATCTCTTGGTCTACCTCTTATTGAGAAAATCTCTCTGTCTTTTCTCTCATACACATTCACACAAACAAATGCACAAAAGTACTCAGTCCTCCTTTTGTCAAGATTTTTTGGTGACCTTTTAATTATGTTCTGCACTTTTTGGAGGATTTACAGACATTATTTTTAACTCTCTCATGTCCAGGGCCCTGAGGTTAAAGGCCTATTTGAAAATTTACCAGCAAATATTAATGCCAATGGAGAGCAAATGCCTATGCCTGCTTCAAGCATGATTCGGTCCCATAGTGTATCTGGTGACTTGCATGGTGTTCAACCTGATCCTATTGCTGCAGATATTCTAAGAAAAGAGCCGGAACAAGAAACGTTTGCTCGGCTTAAAATAAGCCCTACTGGTACTTATTCTGTCTCTACTTGCTTTGAATTATTGCTGCTTGCATACATGTGCTAAATATGAAGCAGCAAACATTTTAAGGTTTCATCTCTGTCTGTTTCATGTACTTTATTGCAGCGGCCCAGTTATCAAACAGTTTCTATGTGATAACTCAGTTCAAGATGACAAATGTAACAAATATAGTGATAAAGTTCAACTATGGGAAGGAGAACCTTTGCTTTTTAAAGTGGAAAATGAATATTATCAATTATGTTAAAGAGAATAGTTTGGAATTTGTTTCTGTGAATATGATATTCATATTGTACCCTCATAAAATTATCTTTGCTTCTGTTAATTTATTTGTGGCGGTGCTACTCATTTGAACAGTATGTTCCTCTTAGTTTGCAATTGGATAAGTTCCTATTAGGATTTCAATGCTCAGTTAATTTTTACTATGGGTCTCTTTTTTTTTTTTTTTTCTTTTTTCGTGCATATTTTTTGTGGTTTCAGATAGAGATTTTAACAACTACTTTTCTTCTCATACCCTTTAGTTAATGTGTGATTTTAAACAGAGGTGCCGTCTCCTGATGAAGTGGAGTCCTATATAGTTCTTCAAGAATGCCTTGAAATGCGAAAAAGATATGTGTTTAAGGAAGCTATCGCTCCATGGGAGAAAGAAGTTATTTCTGACCCCAGTACACCAAAGCCTAATCCAGAACCATTCTTCTATGCTCCAGAGGGGAAGTCTGATGTGAGTCCTACTCATTTGCTTCTGGTACTTTATGAAACTATTACCTAGGATTTCTTATTCTTCATTTGCACGTTCAATGTTTTTGCAGCATTATTTTGAGATGCAAGATGGGGTTATTCACGTGTATCCAGATAACGATTGTAAGCCAAGAATTCAATCTCCGTTTTTCTGTCTTGTTCACTATGTTCTATTATTGGGATGTCTATGTAACCTTACTTTTCCTTATTATTTTTTCCCAGCCAAGGAAGAGCTCTTTCCTGTTGCTGATGCAACAACCTTCTTCACCGATTTGCATCACATACTTCGAGTTATTGCAGCTGGGAATATCAGAACTTTATGCCATCATCGGCTGAATCTTCTAGAACAAGTATATATGCTTTTATTTTTGTGGCAGCAGCTTAATTGCAAGCCTGTTTCTTAGTGATAAACGACTTACCTTTGTATTTTTTTTTTTAAATTGTTCAGAAGTTCAATCTTCATTTGATGCTTAATGCGGATAGGGAGTTCCTTGCTCAGAAAAGTGCTCCTCATCGTGACTTTTATAATGTGAGGAAAGTTGACACACATGTTCATCATTCAGCATGCATGAACCAGAAACATCTTTTAAGGTTTATAAAGTCAAAATTGAGGAAAGAGCCTGATGAGGTAAGACATTGAACTCTCTGCTAGTCTGCTTATGCATTGGGAGCTGAGTCTGCAGCTAATAATTCTTTGAGTCGACTAATATTCTGCAAATAAATTTCTTGCCTGTACAGCCACATAAAATAAAGTACTAGTGTAGTCTGTATTTGGTGAAAAGTGCATGAAATATCTTTTGATGTATTGAAGTTTATCTGTCATTTTTAAGGTTGTGATATTTCGGGATGGGACATACTTGACTTTGAAGGAAGTTTTTGAGAGCTTGGATTTGACAGGGTAAGTGTTTGATAGCCTGTGTTTAACTGGGTAATTTTTTTTTTTTTTCAATTTTATATTGGTTTGGATGCAGCATTTAGTTATATGCATATGTCTGAGCAGGTATGACCTTAGTGTTGACCTTTTGGATGTTCATGCTGACAAGAGCACGTTTCACCGTTTTGATAAGTTCAACCTTAAGTACAATCCATGTGGCCAGAGTAGGCTCAGGGAGATTTTTCTGAAGCAGGATAATCTTATCCAAGGTACGTCATGTTTTCTTAATTTGTTCTTTACACTGGGTTAGAAGGTTAGGTGCTGAAGTCAGCCTTAATAATTAGAGATTTCTTATGAGTTCTAGGATTTTTTTTTTTTTTTTTTTTTCTGGGGTTAGAAGTTAGGTGCTGAAGTCAAGCCCTTTAATAATTAGAGATTCTTATGAGTTTCTAGGATTTTTTTTTTTTTTTTTTTTTTTTTTTTTTTTTTTTTTGGGTTGGTGATTGTTTCAGATTGCTGGTACTGGATCTTCACAAGAATTGAGAATTTATTCCTGCTTTACATGCATGCTTCTCTCATTAGATTTTCTTTATTTTTTTATATTGTAATAAGATTTTTTTATTTTGTTTACTCTTACTAACATGCAAGCTGATGTTCTTATTTTGTTGTACACATTCTGTGATCATCTTATCTTGTCTGTGGGTAAGCAGGTCGTTTCCTTGCTGAGCTGACCAAGCAGGTGTTCTCTGATCTTTCTTCAAGTAAATATCAGGTGTTTCCTTGATCTGTTTATAGATGAATTTTTATGCACAGCATGATTCTATTTCGTTTCATAGCCATGGTCTTGGATTCATTATTTAACTCTTAAGAGTGCTTAAGTTAGTCAGTTAGAAAATAGAATCTTTAGTTGGATATGTTTTTCTTTTCCTCTTTTTTGGTTTTTCTATGACCAAGAGCAGGGGGTTAAAATTCTTAAATGATTATTAGACTATTTTTGGCACAGAAACTTATCCAAAGATATTGTTGTGGTTCTATTTGTTTTTAAATTTGAGAGCTTGCTAATGTTAATACTATCATGTCAGACACTGTTAACTTAATCTGGTTATTAATAGTCAGTCAACTAGCACGTTACATAATTTAATATGAAATTTTGAAAATTTGTGCGATGTGTTCTGCATAGTTTCTGGGGATATTATTCTTGATCAAACTCAAATGTTCTTTATTAACCTTCATGTACTGTCTGGGAACTAATGTGAAGCTTATGCTGTTCAACTTTTTGGCCAGTCACGGTTGCATGTAACTGCATTCTGTTTATGAAGATCATCAACTGCTTTATCTAAACTGCATTATGCAAGTGTTGCAGAGTTTTAGAAGATCTTGTAGGTGTTGAAATTTTGTCTAATACGTGATTTTTGTGGTTACAGATGGCTGAATATCGAATATCTATATATGGTCGGAAGCAAAGTGAATGGGACCAATTGGCCAGCTGGATAGTGAATAATGAATTGTACAGTGAGAATGTTGTTTGGTTAATTCAGGTACCAGCAACAATCTGTCTGAATTCCTCTTATGAAAGTTGTGTGTGTTGTCATACATTTGTCAAAACAAATTTCTTTCCCTACTCATTAAATTTTCTCTGTATAAGTGGACATGCTTGTACATTAATGATTAAGATTTAATTAACGTAAATTCATGTGCATCTGTTTTATGTTGTGAAATTATATCTAGTTCCTTACTGATATGATTAAAATCTGTGCCCTCTGGAAACCCACATTTGCCCATTGTCAACTTCAAGAAACTGCATTTTTTTTATTTCTTAAAGTGGACTTTCTTTGAGGATGGTGATTCTCGACTATTTAGGAGCCCAATCTCAACTAAGAAATGCTGAGATATCTAAATATATTTTGGTCAATTATTTGGCTTTTTAAATGTTGTCACCTTTTTTACTTCCACAGAAGAAACAATTGTTGAGTTTATTATCACTGAGTTCCTATCGTGTAATATCTGGTTCTCTTTGCAGCTGCCAAGACTTTACAATGTGTACAAGGAAATGGGTATTGTGACATCATTTCAGAACATTCTGGACAATATCTTTATTCCACTCTTTGAGGTTACTGTGGATCCAGATTCTCATCCTCAGTTGCACGTTTTCTTGAAGCAGGTTTGCCATTCTTGGCTTGTGGGATCTTCTATTCTTTTTCTAAACTTCCTAAAGTGTAGAAGATATGGATTTTCAATTTCGTGTAGATACGCATTACATACCATTTTATGTCATTAAGAACAATAGTTATATGTGAAGATCAATTGCATATCCGAAAAAACTTGTTTTGCATTTTTTTTTTTTTTTGCTTCATCTGTTCAATTACTTCTTTGTCTTTTTCTGCTGTGCATCTTCATCTGTTCAATAAGTTCTGATACTTATTTTTGAAACTAGTAATCAGCCATTTCCCCATCAATTAAAGATCAATGCTATTTTAGAAGAATTGTTGATGAAGATCAGGAAGTCAATTGGAAATCTGCCATACTATATTAGCTGTTAAGTTGAACTGGCAATGTCTGGCAGGATTGTGAAGGAATTGACCTATTATGGATAAGAAAAAAGTGAACTAGGTGAATTCTGTGGATCAAGTACATACTAGCAACGCATAAAATAATTTAGGTCTCAGGGATGTTTACATTTTTGTCCTTTATTTTCACTCTGCCCTCTCCCCCCGCCCCCTACCCCACATATACATATAATTCATGGGCACAGGAACTTAATTGGATTCCAAAGATAACTGTGGCCGTCATCCAAGTGAATGATGTCTGACTTGGCTTTTTTTTCATTCTCAGGTTGTTGGATTGGATTTGGTTGATGATGAAAGCAAGCCTGAAAGACGCCCCACAAAGCACATGCCTACACCAGCTCAGTGGACAAATGTGTTCAATCCTGCATTTTCATATTATGTGTATTACTGTTATGCCAACCTGTACACATTAAACAAGGTGATTGCTGCAATTTAGTGTTCTTTTTGGATGCTTGTCAAAGCCCATTCACCCTCATTTTTCTAAGTCTTTTTCTTGAAAAGTTGTCCTTTTTCCCATTATTGTTATTTTTCCCCTCATGAGAATGAGATATATGAAACATTTTCAGCTCTTAGATTTTGAATGTCATAATTCAGTATGGAGACTAATGGAAACATGGCATGACCCAATGTATCATTTGTTGTTGTTTTTTTTTTTTTTTTTTTTTTTTTTCCTGTTACAATTTTATTTTCCAGCTTCGTGAATCAAAGGGCATGACAACCATCAAATTCCGACCACATTCTGGAGAGGTATTAATGGAAGCTTCATTCTAAATATTCTACATATAGGTTTTTTGCGTGCATCTCATGCATATGTCATTACCAGGCTGGTGACATTGACCATCTTGCTGCAACATTTCTTACGGCTCATAACATTGCTCACGGTATCAATTTGAGAAAATCTCCCGTACTTCAGTATTTGTACTATCTAGCACAGGTAATTTCTTTTTCTGAAGGGGGGGGGGGGGTGTTTGGCAGGTAGTTATTTCTGACTTCATTAGTTGTGATATCTAAATGGCAATCGTGGCATGTCTTTTATCAGATTGGTCTGGCAATGTCCCCTCTGAGCAACAATTCCTTATTTTTGGACTATCATCGGAATCCATTTCCCATGTTTTTCCTACGGGGTCTCAATGTTTCCCTTTCAACAGATGATCCACTGCAAATCCACCTGACAAAAGAACCTTTGGTGGAAGAGTATAGCATAGCTGCTTCTGTGAGCTCTCTTTTACTCATTTGAAGCGGAAAATTTTCAGTTCTTATGGTCAAAATATATTAAAATATTTCCCCAACAGGTATGGAAGTTAAGTTCATGTGATCTGTGTGAGATAGCACGGAATTCAGTCTACCAGTCAGGCTTCTCACATGCTTTAAAGGTATATACTTTGTCCTAGCTTGATAAAAGATGCTGACGTGTTGGCCCACGTGGGTCAGTAACGAGGATGTGGATGGGAATGTTGGAGCTGGCAATAAATTGATTATATTCCTATTGTCCTAGTACTGCCAAGTCCAAATAGCTGTCGGTGCCCATTCAAGAGAGAATATGATGAAAATATACATGAAAATAATTTTTTAGTTTAACAAAAGAAACATTTTCATGTTGGGCGGAGCACAGTTTGGAAAAAACAATTTTCTTTTTGGGTTTGGTTAAGTTGTTATTGAACTTGAAAAATAAGCTCAAATTTGCCCCAAAATAGTTAAAATCAAATCGAATCGAACTGGTTATGTTCAGATTACGTCTAAAAAAAATTGGTCCATTTGGTTTGTATTGATTTGAGTCAATTTGAACCAAAATGAGTAAATGCTGAACCCTACATTCATGAACTGATGTCCGAAATTGGGAAAAAGGAAATGATAGTATGTGCTGATTAGGATTTTTCTCCGTATTAAATTGTCTATCGGTATTATAGGAATATCACTACGTAACTAATTCTACTAAAGTGAATACATCTGACAATCAGTGCTTTGAACATTACTAGCATCTGGTGATTTTAACTTTCTGGAGCAAAATTTACTGCAGTTCAACTATTTTGGATGCTATATGATTTTGTAATTTTTAAATCCTTGTGTTGTTTTTGGTTCATGTAAAGTTGCCTTATTGCATTTCTGTTTCAGTCGCACTGGATTGGGAAAGAGTACTACAGGAGAGGTCCAGATGGAAATGACATTCACAGGACAAATGTGCCTCATATCCGCGTGGAGTTTCGTGATACGGTAAAGAACTGTACTTTTTCATCATTAGCTTGTCCAAAGCTTCTATTTTCTCTTGAAATGACCCTTAGAATGCATGTGACATCAAGAGTTTGCCCTGCCTAATGATGTCAGATTAACCCATGCCTCTTGCAGATATGGAGAGAGGAGATGCAACAGGTGTATCTTGGAAAGGCCATTATCCCCGAGGAAGTGGAGAAATAAATTAGTGAAGAATTGCTGTTAATCCATCCTTAGATGAGATTATATGCAACTCTAAAGGTGCTCTGAATCATATTTTTTTACTTGATGACCGTTTATCTGAAATTTGTCTTTATAAACTTGGCTTTTCCTTCATTTTAGGAAGGGAAGAACTTCTACTTGCTCGTTAGAATTTTGAGAAGGGCAGTATACTCCTGATCATGCTAACTAAAATGGCATGGTTGAATCGATGCCAAGATATGGAAGTTACATTGTTGGAGCACAAGTCTTGTACCTGATAAAATTGCTGACTTCTGGATCTTCAGCATCTCAGATAACATCTGGTTTAGCAAGATGCTAACCGTCGACTAACTAAAATAACTAAATGTGATCGTGTTAGATGTAGCTTAAGATAGAAATAATATTATACTAGCATAGGATAGAATTATGTTTGGTTGGAATATAATGGACAATGAAATTCACAGCCGCAAGAGAGATGTAATCGATGCAGTTTTGTATTTCAGATGAAAGCTTCATCAAATTTTGATTGAATTTCATAGTATTTAATGTGAATCTGGCTGGTCATAAGTATGAGTAAAAATTTTGAATTTGTGCCCGTTTTAGCGGAGAAATTTTTTAGTTGATCCTTTTTTAATTTTCACATTATGAGAAATTGATCCTACATTATAGTGCTTCCCGTGAGGGTGAAAGAAATTTTCTCATTGCTTTCATTTTACTACATAAAATTTAGTAGCTGCTCTAGTCTGGATTTTGTAATCTGTAAACTGCTAATATTGTGTATATATACGCCTTCATCTGGTATGTCGTAGATCAGGTGCTGGTTGGTGCATCCTTTTCATTTTTAAGTATATTAAAGTATTATAAATTTCTTCTCGCGCTTTTATCTCTTATCAATTCGATCAATATTTGTATCTTGACTTTTATTTCTTCCTTTTAAGTCTGTAGGATATAATATTAGAAATTTTATTGTTATATAAATTGATGTTCAATGTGCTTAACAGTGAGATTAGAGACAATGAGTGAGATTAAGCATGATCCAACCCATGAAAGTATTTCAAAACTCAAATCTCAAAAAATAAAAGACTAGGCATTTGCTTAGCTCTCCTTTTTGTAGTCCGAAATTAGCATGCTTTTAGGAGCAAATGAAAAAATAGGGAGTACCAGGGGTCGGAAACGGGGTGTTGCAGTCAAATGCGTCATAGTTAAACCATTGACAAGTAAATAAAATCTGATCTCTTATCCTGAGAGAGAGGGACAGAGAAATGGACAGTAACGAAGAATCTTGGAAAAACTCCATTAAATTCGAAGCATATTATTTTCGTTAAATATCTCAACATAACATGTAGTATAATAGCAGTTTGATTCAATGTATTGGTGCACTTTGAAACACCATGGAAACAATTGTCAGACCACAAAAAATGGTATAATCATCAATTCTCCGCGTAACCAAAAAAATGGAAGTGCTCCGAGCAAGAAGAGACACAATAGAATTAATTAAGTGTATGCTTCTACTTTTTCGCTTTGTACTGTTTTCTCTCTTTAATAATACCGTCTGTGAGTGAATCAACATCATTGTTCTTCCCAAAGAACTTGACAAATTGCATATCAGGACCCATCAAGTACCTGCACAAGATCATTGATATCGTTAGAAAACAAAAGTGGAAAAACGATGGCCGTAAATTCAAAAGATCATTTTGATCTGAAGTTTATCCAACAAATACAGTAACCAATTTCACTAAGCAGTTTATAAACGCAAATCAACAAAAGCACAGCATTAAAATACTCAAACATGTGAGAAGGAAAATGGAGGTGGGAAATTCAAGAATAAAATGTTATTGAAAACATGACATAGAATCCATTTAACAACTCCTCGGATGAAACCCCCATGGGAAATTAGCATATTGTACAATTTTTAGAAACAAATTATTCGTTTCACATTTCTTTGTGCATGTTCAATTGATAAACAAGAGAACTTATAACTTCTCACCTTTGTACTCCACTACATTTTATCACCAATTCGAGAATTATATTTGCACTATGGTTATATTTTTCCTTCAATTATAATGGTTATTGTCATGGTCAATGTCAAAGTGAGATGGAAGTAATGAGCAATGGTGGCTGCAGTTGCAGGGAGGTGTAGATGGCAACAATAGCAACAGCTCGTGATAAATGCTATTGGTAGTTTCGGGCCATCGAAGGTGCTGGTGGGGGCAGTAACAGTAGGTGGTAGGTAGTGTCAATAGTAAGAATAAGGTGGTGCAAGCCTAAAAGCACTGGAAAAGGCTCTGATGATGATGAAGGCATGTGGTGGTGCCAACAATGTGATTGTGATGAGAAAAAAGGTGTGCATGTGCTCAATTATAAATCATGCAAAAACGAGTGGAATTTTATAAAGGAAACAGTATGAATTAGTTTTAATTATTTTTCAAATATCCATATAAATTTGAAAAATCTTTTCTGGAATATTATTACGTTCAAATAAAAAAAATTGCAATTGCCTATTTTAATTGGCCTAATTTTACAGAAGTGAGGACACATGTATATGTAGTATTAAATGCCAATAATAGATACATACATGACTATAGAATGATCAACCAGGTAATCTGAATCTTCCTCTGCTGTCTTCATATAATAGACACGATATGCACGGGCAGCTTTCCTTATCTCATCTGGGTCGCCGGTTAACCCAATTAATTTTGGATGAAATTCTGGAACAGAAAAAAGAATCATACCATATGAACACAATTATAACAGTACAAGTATAATAAGAGAAATAAATTAACAGCATGCCATAGAAATAAGTTAAGAACCTTTGACATATTCACGCACTTGTTCAACGGTATCTCTCTCAGGATCTACAGAGATGAATAGAGGTACAATTTCAAAACCTGCCTTTTCCTCTACAAACAAGGAAACAATAAAAGAAATCATCAATATAGCATCATTCAATAGAGGGTTGTAAAGAATGCAACTCTATGCACACATTTAAATCAAAACACGATGCTAAAAATTTGCAATTGATGGCCTTGAATAAGTTTTTGACTATTAAAATCTGATCCCGGTTGCAAAAGGAAATTGCTTTGAGCAAGACTGGAAACAAGGTTTAAAAACCCCTAAATAAGATTGATACACTATGGCAAGTTAATTAACCCCTCAATCACCCTTCAGATCCAGTAACCATGACAGAAGAAGTGGTATAGGAAGTATTCATCTTGGCTATATGCCATGGCTTAGGTAGCCATGTATTTGGCAAACATATACCAGCCCACGAATTTAATGTACCATGAAATCAAATCAAAAGTGCTCTAATAGTACCAGCAAGATTAATTCAGACCTATCAGTTTTGAGTACAATTACTTAACACATGCTCAAATGCCGGAATACAGCTTCTGTGCTCTCCCAAAATCAGAAGGCAAGAGTATCAGCATTAATTATCAGATTATAAGTTGCTCTACAGGACAAAACTCATGTCTGGCGGTCTAATCTTTAATTATACATCAGGAAATGAAGAAATCAGTGACTCACTTATTTTATCAACTGCAGCAGCAAGCTTTTGCAGCTCATCTGGGCAAATATCAGGGCAGTGAGTAAATCCAAAATATATTAACGTCCATTTCCCCATAAAATCTTTTTCCGTCACATTCTTCCCATCATGGTTGATGAGATTAAATGGGCCACCAATGGCTGCTTTCCCGACAGATGGTCCTTCTTTTACAGCTTCAGAAGCTTTGTTTATTTCTGCAAATATAAGAATTAATCAGAACATGAAAATGAGAAACATGCAATATTACTCGAAGAGCAGAATTTAAAATGGATACTTTATTGCGTCATTCAAAACAGTGAAGGCAAACTTCCATAAAACAAATCCGATAGGCATGGCAAGCAGCTCAAGTACTGGCTTAAAAGTTTTCTTTTTCTCCTCAAAGTAAACATGAAAAATAACAAAAATTAAGTTATGCAACCAAGAGGTATTTAATGTGTATGCGACAAGTTAGACTGACCAGAGACTATAATTCTTTGACCAATCTATCACTTCTACTATATTGTGAAAAAAAAGGAAAAATAATAAGCTTGGTAGCAAAGATAATAGCTTTACTCGACAGATCAATCTACCTAAAAGAAAACAGATCATTTTACAAACATCCAACTCACCGTTAGAAGTCTACCTTCAATATGCCGCTTCTTCTCATTGTCGTAGTAAGAAATTATTCCGGCTCCAGTGGCCACCAACAACAGAAAACTCAACCACGAAACAGGCTGAAAAAACGAGAATCTCGACTCATAAATGAACCCAAGCAATAGATATGAAATAAGAGAGAGAGAGAGAGAGAGAGAGAGAGAGAGAGAGAGAGAGAGATTTACCCCTCCGCGTACAGATTTTCCAGCATCGCTGCTCTGCTGCGAATCGCCGGACTTGTCACCTCCATCAGATTTAGTTTTTTCAGCTTTTGTTGAAATTTCCGAGCTTACAGGAGCTCCATTTGTACTAAAGAAAAATCTTTGATAGACGCGCAGAGATTGGGCTCCTACACCTACAGGTATGACCTAATTAAAAGAATTTAAAAGAAAGGAAGATATTAACCAAAGTGAAACTGAAAATTGAAAGAACCCTAAACGATTGAACTAGAAGAAAATATGATAAAACGAACCGAGCGAAGGAGAGTGGAACTGTGATTCTCAATTACCGCCGATGGTGGTGGCATCGCCGATCTGCATTGGCCGAGACACCGAGATGATATAATCCGATTAGCACTGCGGAGAATATTGGCATTTCTCCATAGGGCAGACGCCATTGATGAACTGTGAGGATGCTGCACTGCGTTTCCGTCCTGAATAAACCCTATCGAAGGGGTTTAAGTTTGCTGCTTTGCGCCGTTGGATCTCGGCATCAAAAACTGTGGGCCAGGCCTGGGCTTTAATCAATGTCAATCTGCCATTTTCCTGAATCTTTATTTGTAAAACGAAATTGTTCCATAATTTTTTTAGGTAGTATATTTAACGAAGAAATAATAATAAACAGTTCAAAAAAAAAAAAAAACAAAATAAATTGAATGTATGTTTATGTTTAATAAAATTGAATAAGTGATCCAATTTAATTTTTCAGTAAAATAATCCGTAAAATACACTTAATTATATTTTTTTTATTCGCACTAAAATAAAAAATTCAAAATTCAAAAAGTAAAATAAAAAATTTAAGTACCAAAAATATAAGTAACCGACATATACTTTGTCTAATCGTCGATATGTTAATCTGGTTTATTACCATCTTCAAGCTTGATCGACATACTTTGCCACTTGAACCTGAAGAACTCATTAGCAACTTTTCTTGTTTATCACCCGAATTGACAATGGCAATGGTCCAGGAATACTCGGTCTCTAATTAAAAACTGAATTAAATCAATTCATTCCGATCAAATTTGGTGACCTGTTCGGTTTGATGAGAAAAAATTGCGTATTTGATTTGGAATAATTAAATTCAAACTAAACCGAATATGCTGAATATGATTTTTATACTATTAAATTCCAACTAAATAAATGGGCCGTCTAACACAGAGTTCTATCATTACTATTCTTTGTTATTGTTTATGGGTTTTCGAGTGTTATCGCGATTATTATTATCAATTGAAGTTGAAGATACTGCTTCTGTTTGTTTCTAAGTACTTAGCCAAAACAGAGATTCAGACTCGATAAATGCTACCCAAATCAGCAATAAGACATCTGCTTTAGAGTTGATAATCACTCCGTTGGTCAATGTACAGACATTTTGCATTCTTCCTATATAAGAGGTTGATAGAATCTAACATCCCACCAAGGAATAAGAATCTCAATACAATGCACCGCTAAACTTCATATTAACCAGGCCAAGCTCTAATTGCCACTAAATGCTTATTTATTACACCAAGTCATCAAATACACAACTTGCATCTCTGCGACATCCTCTTAATTGCAAAAATCTCTCTAATATCATCATCATAGCGGGGCTAGACACCGTACCAAAGCCAACGGCCACCATCTTAGTATATCACTGGTTCTTGAATGACTGCAAAAAGTATCACGTGCAATTACCAGCAAAATACTTGAGAATGAAACTATCTGAAATTAAAAAGATGATGGCATCTCACGTCCATGTTCTTGGAGAGATCTTTTATCTGCTCTGCAAGTTCTCGCTTCTTTTTCTCAGCTGCATTAACAGGCCAATACAAATCAACATCAATTCAAAAGCACATTGGCTAGCCAAAATGAAGCTCCAGAGAGGACATACCGATGTTTGAAATATCCTCAATCTTTCTAGACGTTCTCACTGCAAACCTCTGAAATGCAGGACTACAACAAAATTGAAAGAACAAAATTAATAAAGCTCACTGACATAAAGTAATCTACCAATACTTTTTTTCAACCATTTGCTTAAACTGCCAAAAGGCACACATGCTAATTACAAAGATTCTGGTATAAACAACTCTATGTAAATTGTACTTTGGCTTAAGAATCAAAATTCAAACAAAATGATATTGAGTGAGTCAACACCACACTTATTATCCTCCATCGAGTTTGCTGATTTTCAAAGTAATAAGAGGAAAGAAGAGAGAGAGAAAAAAAAAAAAAAAAAAAAAGGAAGAGAGAGAGAAAAAAAAAAAAAAAAAAACCTCAGCCATTAGATGTAATTTTTTGAAAAAAAAAAAAAAAAAAAGAAGCCTCAGCCCCATTAGATGGTTAATTTTTTGGAATCATCTATCCAATCTCAAAAGGCCTACAAATTCACCATTAGCAAAATGATAGAAGACAGTGATGAAGTGAAGAGATACAGATCCATTGATCAAGTAACAGCATTCACCATGCAGATAAAGTACGTCCTATAAGTTGGATTATATGGATAAAAAAAAAAAAAAACATACATTTCAACAAGTCGTGTTTATTTTGTTGTTGAAGTTTAAACATAACACCTAAAAGGCAAATATACAAATATTAGATAGAATTCAAGGAGTAAGCGTTGAGGATGTAATATTGACCATCTTAAATCGAAGAACAACAGGCCCATGTTGTCTCAGTCCAATAGATCAAATTCAACATAGAAATTTTAGTGATTCAATTTACTTGAAATAAGATGAGAAAAGAAATATATAAGATCGTTTAGCCAACAGCTATAAAAGAAGTGCTAACTGTCGAATTCGACAAGGTTGAGCTGATTAATAAAAAGCATTAAGATCAATTTATACTGGAGGTCCGAATGTTAATAAAGGCAGAGGTTGAAAACACAAGGGCACAGCTCTTGAAAAAGTCAACCGATGATCAGGTGAAAAGCCTATCACAGCAATATTCAACAGGGCTGCCTACAGAGTCATTTTAGGCAATGATTAAGTATTGCTCCAACATTCAAGTTCAAGTAATATCCACCAAGCTGATAATTAAATAGACTACACGTGTAGGTGTTATTTATTAGTTCAAAAGTCAATAATACAAACTGAAGACTAAAACTGAAGTATGACTGCTTGATAATCAATTGTTCAATCGACTAATGATATACCTAGAAAAATCTGGTAACATTTACAAAGAGGAGAGACACTAATGTAATGTCACCATATCACACCATTCAAACAAATAATCAGTTCAATTCCTTTGAAGGACTAAAAGAAATAAAATTAATATATGAAACAAAAACATAGGGCTCAACATATGACGAAAATTTCTCAAACTTCCAACCCTGCAGCGCAACAACTGCATGGACAATGACTTGGAAGCTTTGAGACATTTTCGCTTCAGGGAGCAAACTGTCTGGGTATGGCCTATTCCCAACAGCCTAAAACAGAAGCTTTAAATGACCGAAATCCACAAGTCATTAGAGCTCAGAAAACAGAGTTTGACTCATCAATTTAACTTCACAAACTACAATAATGGTCCTGGAAGATATACAGAACAGAATAAGAGAAACGAATAACAGAGGTAATTTAAAATCAAGCATCTGATGCTCATAGTAAGGCATCATAATCACAGAAGATTTTTCATTTCCCATCTAGATGACAAAAAAATTGCTCTTGCAGGAAAAAAAAAAAAAAAAATCTCCTCCGACTTCAAAATACCACAGTGTATAACATGTTACACTGTGGAAAATACAAATGAAGACATGAGACACTGTTGCTTCAAATGAACGAACCAATGAGGAACTCATGATCCCCAACAGTCAGAGAAAGAAGCGTACCATGTGCAGCAAAAGAGAAAGATTGAACCCATATATGTAGGAAATGGAATAGAAAAATACCTATTTGCAAGACCATTGACAATAATTTCATTGGCGACATAAGAAATCACTCTGTGCATGAAATTTCCACCCGCCATCGTCCGTATATTCGATTATCACCGCTACCAAATAGTTTAATTAAACAAAAATCAATCAGTACCAAGTTGGATCATAAGAAACAGAAATTGAAGTGGTTTTATCATCTACAGGAGACAAACAGGACCCGAAAAAATCGAATCATGATAGAAAGAAAGAAATAAAATCAGGATTTTTAACCCTAGAGATTATCAAAATTGAAGTATCTACAAATTCCACCTAAATGATAGAGCAAAATTGGGCGTTTCAGAACAGATTGAAAAGCTGCAAACATACTTACGTTGATTAATCGAATACGATATTATTGTGAAACTTTTAGATGAATTTTTTACCTGCAAAAGGATTGCACGTTCTGGAAGCTACCGGAGACGTTATAAAACTTGAGGGACGAAAAGCCAACCTAGTTCTTAAATAAAAGGCGAAATCGAGTCTTTAGGTGACCCTATTTATGACCCTTCGATGAGACTAAGGCCCATGAGTTAAGTTCTGTATGTCTTATAAGTGGCTGCAAACACTTCCGTTAATTTGATTAATTAGGCTAATTTAATTTAGTGAATTGAAAATTTATTTTCAAGTCAGAAAATAAATTTAAAATTTAATCTAACTGAACTAACTAAATTAATTAAATTAAAAAATAAATATTAAGTGTTAGTAATTGAGTGATGGTAAATGGCTCGGTAGATTCGCTTGAATTGTGCAAGTTGATTAAATACATCAATTTAGTTCGACATGATTAATATAAAATTTAATTTGGCCAATTTAATTCAGTTAAATATATTGTTAGCTTTAATTTGATTAATTAAAAAAATCAATTAATTGGATTTTATTAAAAATTTTACCGAAATTGATAACCTCATCATAGAGCTACAGAAAAAAAATCCTCAAATTTATCATTTAATTTTTTTTTATTGGGTAATTTCAGAAGTAAAAATGAGTTTTGATTTAACAATATTACTAGAAAAAGGAATAAAAAATTTTGAAGTACCCTCATTTTACATATATTTGTCACTCAATTAAAAGAATTTCGTTGACACAAAACAAAGAAAAATTCCCAAAAGAGATGCTATATAAATGTGTACAATTGATCAAATAAATTTAAACCCATGAACTCTTTCCATTTGCTTTCAGTTACAGCTACAAATAGGCAAGAAATATTCGGTTCCAAGTATCCGGAACTCCAGGCAAACACCAGTGTATGCAATCTGCATGGTGTAATGGATCGGCCTTTTCTTCATCTGTCAATACCTTACCTCCTGTCTCTGTATATACCGATGTGTGAGCGTCAATGCGATACTCCGATAACTGTGTTATGTTCAAAACTGTAACAGGAACTTTCATGTTAGCCACTGTACTAGCCACCACACTCATCATTTTCTTATCAGAGCCACTTCCCCAATGCTTTTTCTTCATTACTGGCTTTGTTTCGTTGAAGCATTTTATCCCTTCTGTATTGTTCCAATCTTCGCTTCTGTAGTGAAACGATCGAGATGTTAATATCGGAGACTTGTCAAGGGAAGAGATACCATTGTTAGATATCAATTAGGTTCAAACTTGCAATCTCACAGCCAATGGTAAATGATAACTAGAGGAAAAGTACTAACAAATAGTTTAGAAAACAAATAAAACTAGAGGATTTTTTAAAATTTTGGATGCTGAAATGAAAACTAACTATTAAGGTGATAAATGATAATAATTTTAAAAAGCTTGGAGACAATAATATAAAGTTTCTTTTCGTTTTTATATAATATTAAAAGCTTAAATTTGACTCTCACAAAGAGTGACTTAAGTGGTAAGACACGTTTAAATTTAACGAACTATTTTAATGAAACTAATAGATTAAAAGAAGGTTACAAGAGAAAAATTGAACGAATTTTCTAGAAAAATATTTTTAACATAAAATTTTACAAAAATTGAAAATACTATGAGAAGTAAACCGAATTGTAAAATTGAGTTAAGTTTTTGCAAAGTTTAAAGAAAGAAAGGAACCTTGTGTGTGTAGGGGACATAGTAGTAAAGAAGACACGTGTCTTGTTGGGATTAATATTTGAGTCGACCCAATTTGCCCAAGTCTTCAAACCTACTTTGTAAGCAACTGGTGTATCTAATTCTACATACCCTTCTTCTCCGTTATCAAATGAACCCCATCTGCACATAATCATTAATATTATTTATTACTTAGTAAAAAAAGATAAAAAATTCAATAGGTTCAAAGAACTTAATTACAGTGTTTTGAGCCTTAGACCACTCATCCACCAAACATAAGTATTAAACACTAAAATATCCACTCCTCCCCAGTGTTTGGCATGCTTTTCGATTGAATCCACTTTCATTATTCTCTTCTTTGGATCTACTATGATGTTGAGATCAGTATTTGACTCTATAAGATATGGTGCCCAGTAGAATTCAATGGTCGCATCATATTCCTGAAGCAAACAACAACTAAATTGGTTAGTGTCAGCGTCGATTATATAAATTCTTTGTTTCAAGTGTCCGCTTTGATCAAAATTATTCCTGAAACATCATTTTAATAATTTACCTAAACATGCATGATCATTATAAAGTTTGCTTAGCAATTATTTATCCTGTACAACTAAGTTGCTTGGAAAGACATCCAAAATAGTGGAGTTGGTACCTTGGCTCTAAAGACAGAATGAGAGCGACCCCGTTTCATGGATTTCTTGTCTTCGGATATTAACCATTCCACCATACAAACGAATGATTGCCATTGTCCCCTTTGTAATGAATCCCCTACGAACAACAATCTCTTCCCTCTGAGTTTCTTAAGGGCAAGCTCAGCACTAAATCTACACATGATTGATCATCAAATACACATGTTAAACTAATAAACTTATATAGATATGTAGTTAATACTAAAATTAGTTCTAAATTATAAGATTATATATGATTTTGTATTGATCCATATTCAAATAGTTTGTTTAAAGGCGAGTTCGCATTAAACCATATAAGATTAATTGTGGCATAAGTTTACGGATATAAATTTAATAATATATAGTATTAAAATTTGAAATGGCTAGAAAATAATTCTCAATACACTATGGTGAGTGTGATTTTAAAATCATGGAGCAAGAAACTTTGTTTTAAGAATATCCCTTACCACAAATATCAAAAGAAAAATATAGTGCTTAATTTAATTATTTAGTACTAAATTATAAGATTATATATAATTTAGTAGTAATCCACTTCCAAATAGTGAAATTAGTTTAATTTGTCACGTATTTTCTCCACCTTGGCAAAGTACAGTCACCCGGATGCCATTCCCAGCCGCGGTAATCGGAATCTCGCCGGCCATTTTTAACACAAGAAACTTGTAAATCTAAATAAGGGCAGCTTCTGTCTGTATACAAAGGCTTGTATGATTTGTTAAAGACCCACTTCCCAGTATTAACACTGCACTCTTCTGGGTCGAACTCGAATCTATCATCCATTTCGAAACTTTTAAGATTATCTCCTGCAGTTTTATTCTCTGTTGAACAATGAAAGATTAAAACATAAATTGTAAGATCTGAACAGGAAGAAAAATTAACAAACCGGAAAAAAAAATGTTCCTTACTTGACTTTTTAACAGCATTTCTCCTAGGACAGGATTTAAACTTGAAAAAAGACCTGGAAGCGTCTGAATATAATAGAGCGAGAAATGCAAAACCACAAATAATTAAGGTGATGATAGACAAAGGTAGCTTTCCTCTTGGAGGCTTCATTGTAGCAGATGGAGAAGAAGCTAAGCTCATTGTTAAAACTGCAGAGAAGGGAAAATTACTATTATTGGGCAACAGAATTGATGAGGACCGGTTTTGTTTTAGGTTTATTAATTTCTATGAGCCTTTGTGGTTATTTTTATGGGAGATTGAGTAGGAGTAAAGGTAAAGCCAATAATAGGTTTTTTATTTTTTTTATTTTTGCAGCTTTAAAAGTATTTAGTGTGATATTGGAGGTTAGGAATGAGTTGGAAGGCATACATCTTGGGCTCCTCGTGTCTTCTCCATTTATGGAAGCTATAGATCTTTTCCTAACCACTGTATTAACTATTACTATCTTATAATACCCATTTATTATTGTTCATTAGGTAGGAAAGATTACTTGTTGCAGAAGTGTCCAAACTCTCTATTTCTTTCTGTTCGCTCCCCCTTTTGACTTCTTTTCATGTATTTTTGTATAGAGCACCTTTTCCTTGCCAGATTTTACATATATAACCATGTAGGACATTGCCTTTGTAGTACAAGTATTTTAATGTTTTTTACGAATCTCTAACTTTGATGTCACGGGGGAGCCAAGATCTAAAATTGAGAGACTAAAGAAAAACTTTTAAAGCGTAAATTTAAAAAAAAAAAAAAGAAAGAAATTTTATGGTAAAGGCAGGAATCACTCCAATATTTGCTGTTATCTTATTCGAATTATTTGATTTTAAATGAATCAAAGAGAGAAGTGAACACAATAAAGTGAAAATTATATAATTAATTTAAATTAATTAATCCCTTATCTTTTATAGTTTAATATTTGTAAAGTAATATTATGAAATCAAGCATCATAACATAGGGAAAAAAATTTTAAAATTTAGGTTATGAATATGATTGCACTTTCCTTTTTTTGTTTTTTCCCCCTTTTCTGCTAGCAATGTGATTAAAAGTGACATCCCAACAGTCTTGTAAATTCCCAACGCCCAGACCTTTTGGTGGTGGTGGTGGGTACAGGGTACCAATACTATATAATTTTATGGTAAACCTGTCTATAGATTACATATTTTGTATATATTATTTGCTAAAAATAGGGACAGAGACAGCAACACTATTGGAAATGCCCTCTTTGATATCCAATATTATAACATAGTGTACTCTGGAAAAAAAAAAAAAAAGAACTACTAGCAGACATATGCCATATATATACTGAGCATTGACCTGTTTGGCAGTTGCTACAGTACTTTAAGGTTATGATCAACTGGCAAATTAAGTTTACTTCTTAACTTCTATTGATGAAGGTTCAGTTTTAAAAACTAGCATTCATAAAGTCAAATGTTTGGGTGTCTTACTGAGTTACTGTCTTACTGATAAGAACCCAATACAAGAACAGAAAGGTTCAGTAGGACCTACTACTAATTATGCATGGAAAGTTAGGATACTTCGGTACTGTAGAGTTAATAGAAACCACCAATCATATTGCATACTATTAACTAATCGACATATTATGTATAATAAATATCCTGGTGGTTTAAATAGTTTAATAGTAAATACATATGCGATATTCTCCCTGATTCTAAAAAAAAAAAGATAAAAAAAAAGCTATTGATTTGGTGAGAAGTAGCATTTTGACCTTATTAAGAGATACTAGTTAGGAAAGAAATAATGTTAATATATGTTTACCTACAGACTGTGGCTCAGTTGGTATGTGAGAAAAGTTCTTGGGTTCAATCCCTACTAAACACACATGCAGGGAGAGGGCGAAGAGCCTTAACTGTAACTAAACCCTTAGCCTGATTAAGCGGTCCTTAGTGATAGGGTCCGGATACCTTGTTTTAACCATATAATAGATCATTAATTAATTTTCATATATTATATTGATTACATTTTCCAACATTGCAAAATGCAAATTATCCATATTAGAATTAAGAGTTGCAAAAATTTTAAATCATTTTTCTAAAAAATAAAATCAGAATCAACAAAATTGAGAACAAATCCATTCATCAACTAAGTCAATTCTTCCAATTGAAATCTAATAAATCAAGGTAACAATTTTACTTAGATGTAAAAATTTTACCCCAATACCATTGAATTGAGTATGAAATGGGTTCAAACTTCTTGTTTTCCAACTCAATTCAAGTCCTGGTTTCTCCTTATGTTGAAGTACTATTATATAAATTTATGGTTAGATAATATATATACTTGTAACTATATTATAACTAGATATGCAAAAAAAATAATTTGTTTTTAAAAATGTATTACTAAGGGCTATGACACTTTTAACTTGACATCAGTGTTATGTTTTAAATCTATTCTCATCTCATTTTCAAATGGGATGGTTTTTATTTATTTCGTTTAGATAAGATCCGAACACATATTTGGATAAGATGAATAAACTAATCATCCCTACTCTAAAAGTATAAAATATATGATAAAAACAAGCATATTATGACATCATGTAACTTAAGTATAAAATTCAAAAACAAAGGAAAAAAGGTAAAAAAAAAAAAAAAAAAAAAAAAATAATGGAGGTTCTCAACTATCTGTACGTTCTTAGGTATTTTAGTGATTGAAGGTCAAGGTTATATTAAAAGTAATTAGACCCCTTCACGTCAGAGGTAGTTGCAAAAACATTCTTTAAAATTCCTAATTGGGCTGGGTTTATCTCCTTTGTTCTGTAGTCCTTGACATATGATGAATTGAACCTAGAGAAGGATCCCAGTCCATTCCTTGGACTAGAGAATCAACAGATACCTCTCAATAACCCTAAAAACAATGAGAAACAAGGTCCCCAGATAGGATGTAAGATCTCCCTTTATGACTTACCTTAAATGTTATGTTGTATGGATATAATGAAGTGTTAGTAAAGTTAACTTTAAGGTGGACTTACGTTTCAGGTGGTAGAGGTTTTTAATTCAAGAAGGAAGGAAGCCTTCAGTTCCTTCATTGAGTATTGCTATGTATTCGGGCCTCTAATTGATTACTTACATTGTCAACGTTAATTGTCGAGAATTATTTCACTGGTATTATAAATATATATTTACATTGCGGGTTGTTTTATATTAAAGATGGTAATATTTCATGTTCCAAATAACAAATTATTGGTTTCTACTTTATCAGTTATCTTCTCCTTGCCCCTGATTACCTTTATAAAAACAAATAAATACACGGGGATTATCAAAATGAAATAATTGAGACAAGTCCTTTATAAAATGTTGGTCTGTCCTTTGGAGAAAATGCTCAAGTGTTGTAGGGGCTTATTGTTTAGTTGTCTCCTCATATCGGCAATCATAGCATATGCAGTAATAGACAAAAAATGCACACACAATTTATGGATGAATATATCATGGGCCCTTCTACCTACCTATGCATAAGTGGGTCTCCGTGAAATATTGGTCCAATGGAACCATAAAAGGGCCTCTGTGGATCTTATGCTTTCCTAGAAAAACCTGTGAACTTAAAATTTTCTCTTGAATTAGAGTGATAACCCGTTAATTAGAAGCAAGAAACACAACAATTTAGGAGGGAATAACAGAGCCGAGAGCGAAAGAATTCTTGTTAAACCTCTGGCACCTTAAAGCAATTGAACAGCCCCTTAGACTCTTAGGAATCTATAATTAAAGTCGAGATGGATTTCACTGTCAGTTATGTTAGGTTGTGTCAAACTCTCTGGTTTGATGCCTCTTTGGTTTTCATCATAACTCTCACATTCTTTACGTCAATCCACTCTTTTGAAATTTAAGCTTTTTTTCATATATTAGTTTAATATTTGGATATTACATTTTTGTACACATAGATCCATCTCGCCTATAATATGGTCAAATATGTGTCCCCTATTAGAATATATTAAAGGAGTTTCATGTCCCATAAAAATTTTCTTAAATGAGTTTTTATTCCTTAAAAGGTAATAAGGTTCAGAACTTAGTCAATAAATTACAATCATGAGACCAAAAATAAAATCACCATTATACCCTAAATTCCCCTAACCCTAAAGTATTCGACATATCTATCCTCCATAATTCTGTTAGTTAATATACTCTAACTTAAATCATAAGGAAGCTATTTAAACCAAAAATTTATGTATTCCTTTAAGGAAAATTTGGCAAAAAAAACAAAACTCAACAATTCATATTGACTCTTACCCCTTCACCCAGAAATACCTATTTAAAATTTGGGCATGGGTGTACAGGCAATTATGATGGTATATCCCAAACACCTTATGCATTTATCCAACAAACCTTCGCACTCTTCCAAGTTCGCTGTTTTCTTCGCTTTTAAGTGTTTGTCGGAAAGAGAAAGGTCTTCTTAAGGATTAGGGATCCTAGTTCTTACTCTATCATTTTCTATTTAATAATATCAATTTGTCATAAGGAGGGTGGATTGAAAACAATAAAATATACTTTTGATAAACTCTTAATAATCAATTAACGTGATATGCCAAAAAAAAAAAATAAATTGAATTTTAAAATTCTTAGTACCATTATCTGAAAGCCGAGCATTCATGAACTCACTTTTCTATATTATAATCTCTTCTGACATCCTAATGTGGTATATATACTGTTTTTTAATCTCTTATTCGATTCCTCATCTCTCCATATCACAAATGATGATGTAGCAGGACATACGTTTTATTTTTGAGATTTTTTATTAGTCGTAGCATTAACAGTATCCCGTAACGACCAATCTTTGCATCAATGGTGCGAAATTCATATACTGATTACAAATTACGCTCTCATACTCTAATAAAGAGTTGGATACAAAATAATATAGATTAGATATTGACTAAGGCTGATCATATGCCCTCATAAGGTAATACCATAGGGGCATTAATAAATTCCCAAAAAAACACAATAGGTTAATAGTCAAAAAAAAAATACAAGAAAATAAAAAAAATTCAAACACATATTTATTGAGTTACCCGAGTCATAAGAATAATTAATACTTTGGTCTCCTACTCTGTAAGTAATTGGCATTATGACAAACCTTATAACCATTTAGAGATTGTTTGGGGAAAACAATGGAGAAAATTTAGTTCCCAATCTCGATTTCTCCAAACATTTATGGTGACACAGAAAGAGAATGATGACATATACAGCTCCTATATGTGTTTCCAATTGAAGAGCCCCAAAAATGAGAAGTACTTTTCCCTTTAAATTGGCCCCAGTAAAGTGTGATGAACACGTTTTTATCGGTGGTTAAAAATTGGCATCCAATCCTCTTCTTTCATTCATTCCGAAATTTATTTGAAGAAATATCTTCCTTTAAAGAATTTCGATAATTGGGGTAGCCCGGGCATTCTACTCCTCGTAGATTCAAAATGGTGGCAAGGTACTTTTTTCAAGAAAACCTCATAAGGAATTGCAAGGTGAACTTAGTGAGTGGGAGGGGTAGGGTGTATGACTGTCCTCCGCTTTATGACAAAGACGGGTGTTTTGAAAACAATCAAGAATATTATTAGCCTAATTTGAGGTGGGAAAGTGCAATTTTTCTATCTGGTTTTGCTATTTCTTGTAGTCCTTTCCTCTCCGTGGAGAAAAAGGAAGATTCTAGGGTAGGAAGACTTTCCATTGTACCCAAATATAAGCGTGGCCCCATCTTACTTGCCTATACTTATCCTATTGTTCATTTCTAGAAGGCTTTTATTTTTCCTTTTTCTTTTTCGCTTATTTATCTTTTTTTGTGTTTTGTCTTTATTTTTTTCGTTATCTGTATTCTTTGTTATTTACTTCTATATTTTTTTCCCTCTTCCTTCTTGAATCTTGTGCCTTATGAGGGAATAAGTGGGGGACCACCACATGTCTTTCATCTTATGTTTTTATGTGGGCACATAATTTTCGAATCGGTCCTGTTACGCAATTATTTTTTTATATAGAATGTTTTCAAAGTTGCTTATGTTAGAACTCCTTTGTTTCTTCATTTTATGTGAGAATTTTCTTTTTGTCCATACTCATTAAACGTCATACACCGTTAAAAATTTGTACCTTACATAATTAGGTATTAAGCGGTTTTGTATATTAGACCGATTTTCTGATTGTGTGCTTAATATTTCGGGATATTGAAGAAACTATAATTTTAATTATTTAGATTTTTGAGCCAAATCCTGTGAACTCTAGAATTGGAAGTCAAAAAGATAAAACTCCGGAGAAATTAAATGTTTTCTATTACATGAAACTTTTTTTCGTCGAACATTATTAAATTTTCTTTTGGCATTGTCTTCGGATTAACTTTTTATTGTGATTTTTTCTTCTAATATAGCGGAGAGTGTAAATTTTCTATTTATCAGGTAACTGATAAAAGAGATTGGGGGGCAAAGTAATCTAGAAGTAAATAAACCACGAACCCTGGGATTGGACAGATATGCTATATACTGTAATTTATATACACATTTTTTTTTATTAATTAATTAGGATCGGTCTCTTTAGGTTTATCAAAGGGAGGAAAGATAAACTTGCTAAATGGGCGATCACTCGATTCATAACGTAAAGGGGTCTTTAATTTTGCGTGTGTTTTCTCGTCTTTTTATAGAAATAGCGCAAAATAACCTTAGTGGTTATTATTAGGAGGGTAGGTTAAAGTGTCGCAAAATCCCAGTATTTTATGACTAAAGAAGCTGTTTTGTATTGGTTAAAGGTTAAAATAGATCATAGATTTTAATTTCACCAACTAAAAGATTAACAGTATTCTTTTGAAATTTTAATAATTCTTAAGACTCCCTCTGTCCCAAGAAAGTAAATCCATTTTTTTTTTTTGATGTATTTCCTCAATGTCCCCTCGCTATTATATTTATCTAAGTCCACTTATTTTTTTTATAGATTTTTTTATTTTGGCATATTAATATAAATCCCTTTTGTTAAGATTGTCGTTGTTATTAAACATTTATTCTGATATTCTTACTCTTATGATTCTTATCTTATTTCCAATATACCCAGTTCCATATAGCTATGCTCTTTACCTTAATAAGTGTTTTTAATATTTATGACTGGATTATTTATACCCCACTCTGTAGTTTATTTCTCAAAATTATAGCCCATACTTCCTAGAGAAATAACCTACCATTGTAGATATTAATGCCACATCAGTATTAACACTTCTTTTGTTCTAACACTATTTAGACTTGTTTATTTTCTTTTAATCCCTTTATTTAAATAACATTAGGTTATCCATATTTCTGATTTTTTTATATACGTAACAGGAAAAAGGTGATGTTATTGGTTTTTTTAACTAGATTAAAGTACAAATTTCCTAAAAAATATTTATGGTTCCAATTCTTCTATACAGTGTTTCTACACCCGAATTATGGAATTTTTTTTTTTTTTTTTTGCATTTTAATTAATCTTTAAATTGTCTATTATACATTTATTAAATCTAATTTTATTTTCATAACCCTCAATAATTTTTACTTATTATTCTAATATAATAATTCCTCATGTGTTATTTAAAATGACATAATAGAAAAGTTACATGAATAAAATTGTCTTTTAACCATAATAATTGTTATTTTCTTAATCTTTATAAAAAATAGTTCATTTTCTATTTTTTTAGAAGGAAAAGAGTATTGTTTAACTATAAATATCTAATTGAGTTTGTATAAGTGTACACCGATAGATGTACCAATCACCATCAGTTCATGTTATAGCAAATGAGATTCAAATTCTTTATTTTAAATATGAAATATTATTATTTATGATGAGGATATATATGGCTAAAAAATTATCAATTATAAATAGAAATTCTATTCTTTGTTCTTCTTGGGTCAATAGCTATTAACTATATATGCTGTGTTTCTAAAAGTATGAGGGACTCAAAATTATTTTCCTTCCTCTTAATTTAGAAAGAAGAAAAGAAATCCCAATCTTTATTTAGATTAATTATTATTAGTAAAATAATTATGTTTATCATCTAAACACAGGTTGTCTTCGAATGTAGGGTCATTGACCTTAAGAAGGAGACACTCTTGATTAACACATTAACTGCCATAACGAAACAATTTATTCGTTAGTGTCCCTCATCAATAAGGTTCCTTAATTACAATGGATTATATGGTTTTACAGAAAATGATTAGACTTATCCATAATTAAAACTATAATGAGTTTAATAATATGTATTAATATTTGTGATTAACAATTTCATCATGCTTTTGCAAATTAAAAGTAAAAGAATAGATAACAAAGTAATTAGTTATTTGAAAATTTTTTAAAAATGAGAATACCATCCACGCTTGCTGCATTGTTGGGTTGGGTTGGGCCGACATACTGGTCTAACTAAACCAAGCCAACTATAGCAAATTACATTTTTATCCAAATGTTACAATAATCCCACCGTCGGCGTCAGTTTTTCTCCTCTCAGTTCTGACCACTGTTCTCAACGAAACTCTCTGTTCCTCATTTCCTTCAATGGCTACCATCAGCCTCTCTCCACTACAAACCTGTCCTTCTCTTCGCTTACTTTCGTCATATTCTCCCCTAAATACCACCAACCTACTATTCTATTCATACTCTAAGCCTTCAATCCCCTTCCTTTCCATCTCCTTAAAACCCTACCACAATGTTAAGCCTCGCTCTCTAATTATCGCTGAAGCCATCAAAAGCCTAACGGCGACGGAGTTAGTACCCGTGCCTTTAACGGCGGATGAGTTCTCAAAGAAATTGCCTTCAGAATCGGGCGTATACGCCATCTTTGATAAGAACGATCATCTTCAATTTATTGGCATATCCCGGAATATTGGAGCTAGCGTGCTCTCTCACTTGAAGTCGGTGCCGGAGCTTTGCTCCTCTGTTAAGGTACTTTTTTCTTTTTTTTTTTTTTTTTTTTTTTTTTTTTTTTTTTTCCTTTTCAGTTTTATTAGGTTTTTTTTTTTTTTTTTTTTTTTTTTTTTCCTTTCAGTTTTATTAGGTGTACCGTCTTTTAGCTTCCTGGCATAAGGTTTCATTGTTAATTGAACGGAAAATGCAGATAACCAATATAATGCAGAAAGATTAAATTACTGATGTTAAAATAGCAATTTGTTGATATTTGTGTTTGATTTCTCTGTTGCTGTGTTGATTTTACATTGTAATTAGCTGAATTTTTGTGAGCTGATCTTAATTGCAATTACTGGAATTGCCTATTTCAAAGTGTAAAAGATAGCTGGGGATAGAAAGAAAGTCTGGGATTGGAAGGAAATTAAGGTCTTTTCTTTTGTAATGAAGCCTACATTGGTTTATTGGTTCAATGCTTTGAATTTTTAACTCGAAATGTATTTGATTATCTTACACTGAACTAGAGTTTAATACATGGTAGGAACTTTTTTGTGGTGTGGATGAATAAAAGATTAAGGAATACAGATTATAATGTATTGAGCAAAACAAACACCTCTGTATACCTCTAGCCTTTCCTTATAAGACTGCTAAAATATACACCAAATAGGGAAGAAATATATTGTTGATGGCATATATCCATTTTTTGCATCCATGTTTTGATTAGCTTGAGTAAGCTTGAGTTTGGCAAAACCTAAAAACACTGAATGTTAGTGTTTGCATCCTTAGTTCCTGTAATGAACTCACCTTGGAATGCCCTAAGTGACAATGTTAAACCTTGTGAAATGAATAAAATTCGAGTTGTTTTGGCATGTTGGAGTGAGCTTTATTTGCTAGCCAATTGGAGGAAATATATTATTGAATGCTTTTCATGTTGGAGCTTTGGTATACAATATGGAAATGTGAACAGTCGATATTTGATATTTAAGCTGTCTTCTAATGACGCACAACTTGATTGTTGAAAATATTGAGAAAATGGGATAGCCAATCTCCATCCATCTCGTTTTTGCTCCAACTAAAGTAATTCCCTAAATTTTCTTGCAGACTGGTAATTTTTAATGTAAATTTTCTTGTAGGTTGGTGTAGTAGATGAACCCGACAGGACAACTCTCACTGAAGCTTGGAAATCTTGGATGGAGGAACATATAAAAGCCACTGGAAAGGTTCCACCAGGCAATGAATCAGGCAATGCCACATGGATCAGGCAGCCACCAAAGAAGAAGGCTGATCTCCGGCTAACACCTGGACGTAATGTCCAGTTAACAGTTCCATTGGAGGAACTCATTGAACGGTTGGTGAAGGAGAACAAGGTGGTTGCCTTTATCAAGGGATCACGAAGCGCCCCATTATGTGGATTCTCTCAAAGGGTAATTGGGATTCTTGAAAGTGAAGGAGTAGATTATGAGAGTGTAGACGTTCTTGATGAAGAATACAATAATGGGTTAAGGGAGACATTAAAGAAGTATAGCAACTGGCCTACATTCCCTCAAATTTTTGTCAATGGCGAGTTGGTTGGAGGATGTGATATCTTGACCTCCATGCATGAGAAGGGTGAGCTTGGTGGATTACTGAAAAAGTAGTTGATTTTTCAATACCTACATTTTCTAAATGGGGAAGCGTGTTATAACAAAATTGCTAAGTAAGGTGACAGGAGAATCAAGAAAATGTCGTTCTTTGTATGTTTATCTTTCTTGCATCGGGTGTTTTTTTTACTTAAATGGAAGTTTTTTTAAATAATACAAATATAGAAATAAGACTCTCCTTATGCCTTTTCATTTCACCTTCACTAAGCTCGCTATGAATTTCAAGGATTTCAACTTCTTCTTTTTTTTATTGCCTTCTTTTATAATTCATGAGTCTTGATTTTAAAATTAATTACTATAGTCTACACTATTGTAAAAAATAGTTCAAAAGTTCATTAAACAAGTTTATCAAGTAATATAGATTGAAATTACAATATCACTCAAGAAACTATCCAGAGCATAGAGGAATTTGAACACAATATTTGATGGTAAATTTATGCTTATACTTTACATAACAAATCTTTTGTAATCCTTAATTTTTATTTTAACAAATTAAACGATTTAACTTTTAAAATTGCATATATTAAATATTTCAACTGGTAAGATTATTTTATTAAGCACTCCAATTTATAAAATTAGAAAGAATACTTATTGGATAGATGAAAATATGAAGTTTAAAAGTCGTGCTATCCACGTATTAAATTAATATTTTACATATAACAACCAAAAATACTAAAAAAAAAAAACTAATATTGCTACTGTTTAGAGGTATACAATGATACTAAATTCTTAATTTTAGGAAAGTTTGAAGTGTCACACATTTTTTTTTTTAATGTATAGGAGCGAATTTAAGCATTTTGCCAATATTTGATATATATCCAAGAGAACCTAAATAAATAGTAATATATTTGTTGCATTAGTTCTGACACTTTCTGGATTTTTTTTTTTTTTTTTTTTTTTTTTTTAAATAGTAATATATTTGTTGCATTAGTCTGACACTTTTCTGATTTTTTTTTTTTTTTTTTTTTTTTTTGCAAAACTATTCGTTTTTTGGCTTCCTCATTACTTAAGGATTCGAATTTTTTTTTTTTTTTTTTTTTTTTTTGCAAACTATCGGTTTTTGGCTCCTCTTACTAAGGATTCGAGAGCTCTTCTCACGTACTCAGCTTGCGTTGCCAACTGAGTCACAACCCATAGATACTTTTTTATCTGCAACTGCTTTTTTTCTCTTTTTAATTTTACTTAAATGACGCTTTTAGAAAATCAATCTAACATTAATATTTTCTTTCAATTTTATCTCTGTCTGGTATATCAGTCTTAGGGGATTGGACTATAATCCAGTGGTGAAGACTCTCATACACTTTCATAGTGACTAGGGTTCCAATAATTCTCCTATTATTTTTTTTTAAATTAAGGTGATTCAATTATCATTTTCTAATACTTTGAAAAAGTAAAAAAAATAATGGACCAAAGGCGATAAGTACAGTAATAAATCAAATAAAAATGCACACGCATATCTTAGGCTAATGATGAGGGTAAAACAAAGGTTATAAAAATGCTTAATTTGAACTTTTGAAAAAGGTAGAGTATTCCAAACCAGTAAACATCTTGTTGCTGTGCAGTGGTTATTACGTTAGTCTTACATGCGAAGGGTCCCTAGTTATAATAGAGGAGTTTAATTGTTTTTTGGTAATATTTTTGTAAAGTTAAAAGGTCTAAATTAATCTTATTTTTTAAAAAACTAAGGTGATTCAATTATTTTGTCTTACTACATTCGAAAAGTTAAAAAAAAAAAGTCCAAATTAATGGAACAGAGGCGGCAAATATAGTAATAAAACAAATAAAAGCGCCCATTCAGTTACATTAGGCTGATGATGATGGTTACAAAGACTACAAAAATAAATAATTTGGAATTTCAATAAATTGAGAACGTTACAAACATCTTGTTGCTGTGGTGTAGTGGTTATCACGTTGGTCTTACACACTAAAGGTCCCCAGTTCGATCCTGGGCAGTAACAATTAAGGAGTTTATCACACGTCGTACACCTAATTAATTAGGTGGTTTAATTTTTTTTAATCAAATTGAATTTTTCTTTTCTGAAGATGCGCATGTTTATCTAATACATCATATAATGGAGATTTTTTGTTTTTTGAAGATCGGGAAGGAGGCTATTTACCATTAATGATCTCGTGCTTTTTTTTTTCGAAAGTTGAAACCTATATTTAATAAAGTTTAGATTTATATAAGGAAAAATTCTAGACGTGCCCCTATATATTGTATAAAACAACTACTTTACCCTTATCTCTTTACAAATAAATTGTTATACCCTTTCATTTTAAATTCTTTATATTATATTGCACTTTCGTTAGGTTTTTGCTATTTTACACATTAAATGCATATAAAATGACATTTTTGTCCCCACTTTCTTTTTTCCTCTTCAAGCAAATCTAGAAATCAGTATAAATATATGCAGAAGCAAATAAAAACGAAGTTGAAATCATATATTGAGAAATAAAAACTAAATTCAAAAATGAAGTCCAAGTTGTGGACTTTACCTATAATTCTAACTTCCACGTATCTCAAAAGTAACAAAAATTAAATTCTCCTAAAAGAAAATGTGAACTCTACGTATAATCCTAAATTTTCACAAATCTCAAAAATAAAATTAAAAAAGACAAACACTCATTGAAAAATCAAACTTGAGATTTAGTATAAATTTGAATTTTTTAAGTATAAATTTTACATTTAACTTTTAAATGATTTAAAGACTTAGTATATCCTTATACTGTTATAAGAATGTATTTCAACCTTAAATTTTTATTTTTTAGCAAATAAATATGTATATTCTCAATAATCACTACATTTTTTTTAAATAATAGTTATACCTTTTTCTCGACTGAAATTTTTGTTTAGAAGATGTTTGGACTAGAATTAATATCTATTAAAAAATGAGCACATAAGTTTGATGTGTTTAAAAATTAAGGGATTTCCACAATTAAAATTTTTTTTATGATTTCTCCCACGTGATTATAAAGTAATTAAAAAACTTTGATGCTATTTGAAATTATTAAAAGCCTCTGAATTTTATAAAATTCGCTTTTATTATATTTAGAATAATTTTCTCTGTACTTTTCGACTGCAAATGCATTATTTACACGTTGCCCGATAGTAGCTTTTTGGCTTTTCAGGAGCAAGGGCTCAATAGTTGCCTAATTAATGTGGCGTGTTGGACTTGGAATTACTAAAATAATATTGTCATCTAGTTATCCCTTACCAGCTACCGGACATTTATAATTGTAGCTATAAATATAGTAACTGTAACAATAATCATTAAGATAGTCATTGTGGGTCCAACTTGAAATTCCATATAAATACTTTGATAATACTATAAATAAAATGAGTCACTCGTGAACTTGCACATGCTCGATTTAATAAAATCTCGATTGAACTTATTCGATAAGTAATTTTAATTTAAATTTGAATTAGTAGCTTACAAGCTAATTTTATTGAATGGAGCTCATATTTCAATTCACAAATTAGTTTCATAAAATTTAATTAAATCCATATCAAAATTACATCATTTGAATTTTTTTATTTAATAAAATTTGAGCTCGATTTTTTTACGGTTATCAAATTAAATTCAAATTGAAGTTAAACTTAATTATATCTTTATTTTATCGAGCTGTGAGTTCATTTAAAATTGTACTAATTAAGTTTTTAATATCATTTAATTTAAAAATATTTCATTTTTGCTAAGATTATAAAACAATTCAAACCAAAATTTCAATTAAAATTTATTCGTTAAAAAAAAATCAAACATATTTGAAATTGAATTATTTTTTATGAATAAAATTAATATTTATAAATTCAAATTCTAAATCTCTTAAATAAGTTGAAAAAAACAACAAACTAGTATTTTATAAATTTTAAAATAACTAAATTTTAATATGATTTTTTACCGAATAAAATAACTTTTAATATATTACATTAAAAAAATGTTATTAATTAAATAGAAACAATATTGAGTTTATAAATAAATTACTTTGAATAAAGTCGGGAATGATATCAAGCGATACACAGCTCATTTCAACTCTTCTGCAGACGTATCATAAAGCCCCAAAAGAAGAGACGGTCTCTGTTGGGCGGAATAGCTGTTTTTTTTTTTCATGACCAATCTTCAGTTCCCATGAAACTTTTTAAAATTTTTCTTTTCCGATTCTCTAACACATCAAGCAACGATTTATAGCATTCTCTTTCATTTTTGTGATTATGGAGATTGTCTCTTCTTCTTCTTCTGTTAGATTCAAGCTTTATGATCGATTGGAGTTGCAGGAGTTTCAAGACAAGTACGTGATCAAATCTTTAGAGTCTCCTGATAAAGGCTTCTCGATTGACCGAAGAGATGGCAACATAGAGTCAATCAATGGTAAGAGATTTGAAATTTTGTGAGAATTCGGATTTTTGAGTTTTGAGCTCCGTGCTAATGGCTATTGAATTTGAGTGAAAACGGTCAACTGTTAATTAGACAGTTACATTTTTATTTCATTAAGTGGCTTCACCTTTACTTGGCCTAAACTAGCTGATAGGACTAATTATATATTTTGTTCACATTTTTATATGTAGAATAGAAATCTTTATTTGTTTTTTTTGTTAATTTCTTAGATGAGACTGCTAATGGAAGTCCGTCCAAAACATCGACAATCTATGGGGTTGCTGGTACAATTAGACTTATTGCAGGTAAGCGCTCTTTTTAAATTGTAAACCAAAACGTGATCCTGTTAATGGTTATGTGCGTGATTAGATTGAAGCACAGTAATTTTTACTGTATCATGGACTGGATTTTACTAACTACTGTGAATCTATAAGCTTTTCTCATGGCCGTCAGAGGTTTTTTTATATCAAGTTTCGCTTATATTATTGATGCAGGTACATATATACTTGTAATAACTTCTCGGAAGGAAGTTGGAAATTTTCTTGGTTTTGGCGCGTCAGAGGTTTTTATATCAAGTTTCGCTTATATTATTGATGCATAGGCTACATATATACTTGTAATAACTTCTCGGAAGGAAGTTGGAATTTTCTTGGTTTTCCAGTTGTTTTAGATAATGTCTATGAAGTTTTTTGTTCCTGCAACGAAGCATTAAGATTTTTCGACTTCTCAAGAAGTAAGGTTTGCTTCTTCTTGCATTTGTTCAAAGGCTCATCTTTTGAAATTTTGGGATTAATGGTTTTTTTCCCCCTAAGAATCTTGTTGATGATGATTATTGTTATTTATAACATTCAGACAAAGAAGGATGAGGCTTACTTTATGAATCTGTTAAGACGGTGGAATCGAGTCCTTGGCTTATGTACTATTCATATGAAACCAGATATAACATTGAAGTAATCTCTTCGTTCCTGTTTACTACCTTGTCCACCATAGCTCTTGACTTATGTGTATAAAGATAAGCTTAAAGTTCTATTCTAGTGCATGAATTTAAAACACCAAATTTAATTGATATTAGCCGGAAATAAAATAATAGGGGAAGTAAACATGGTGCTAGTTTGAGGAATAGAACTACATAAACAAAACTCAAGTTCATTTTCTTTTCACCTCTTTCATGGGGGTGGCTTTTACTGGGACTAACCAACATTTGAGTTAAAGACGGAGAGAGAATCTATTCATTTTCTTTTCACCTCTTTCATGGGGGTGGCTTTTACTGGGACTAACCAACATTTGAGTTAAAGACGGAGAGAGAATCTATTCTATTTATACAGAATCTAATAGACATTCTCATCGCAAATCCATTACATAAATGGTGACATAAACTCAAATTGGACTCAACAAACAATCACATATATGTCCTTAAAATTTATTTATTCAGTGGTGTTCGCAAACCAAAATAACCCACCACTAATGAAATCCCAAGTCAAAATTTCAAATTGGATTCCAATCTAATTTTAGTAATATTCATTTATTTTGTGTTCCAGTTTACAGAGAAGATGTAAATTAACAGATGGGTGGATGGCTAAACCAATCTGGAAGCAGGTTAGTATCCACATTAATTATATTGTTAAATCATTATCTGAAGATAATATCTTGCGCAATTGACACCCAAATAATGTGATTTATTTATTTTGATGATGTGCTTAATGGGGTGACACTTACTGCTGTAGTAATGGGTGTCAACTTTTTCTGTCAGTCAATTTGAGTTGCTTTATTTCTGTTGTTTTGAAAGATTCATGGTAGACTGGTGATTTATGTTAATTTAGCATTTGATTCTATTTGAATCAGTTATTATTCTATAAAAGATTATATATTACATACTGGTTTCTAAACTTTAATGTTTATAGAATACGTACTTTGTTAAACTGAGAATAGAATAAGCTCTAGCAGGTTCTTACGAAATATAAATATGATGAATTAAATTATATGTCTACATTCTTAGTAAAATTTTTTATGTTTGTTGTAAATTCTTTCCATTCATTTGCACCATCAGCTTAGCTGAGGATTTTCAACGGGATAAGGAACAATGAAAATACTTCTGATCATTTCATTTTTTGTTATTCGTCTTCAATTGCAACCATCTGCAGTTATTCATCATTTGTTATGGTTGTTGAACTTCCACAATTCTGCATTTCAGGCTGACCCTAGATTTGTTTGGAACAAAAATCTATTGGATGAACTCATTGAGTGCAAGGTAGATACTCTACTTAATTAGAAAAGCAACAAAAAACAGAGCTTCTGCAAACATTTTTGAAAATGCATTTCTTGTTTGCAAAGAAGCAAAAGGTAGAATAGAGTTTTTTTCCAAATTAAGCAAGAATATTCTAGTCAATTCTTCAATAGGATCAATAGATCATTTTCCTTTTTCTTATCCAATCATTTTTATTTTGGCAGCTTGATGAGTTCATCATTCCTCTGTTGCAAGGAAATATCCTGAAGTCTCTGATATCTTATGCCAATTATTTAAATTTATTTCTGTCTGCACATCTATTATATGTTAAAGGAGAGTAAAAACACTGAATCACATTAATTATATCCCATTTCAAAGATTCTTTCTTCTGTTCTCATTTAACCACAATTCACGCTTTGGAGCTGCACAACTAAAGCTGAATGAGACAACTACAACTATTACATTAGTTTCAAGAAGGTGCACTCGGCGTCTAGGTAAAATTTTACAGGGTTTAACAATACTAGGTTGCCCATGTGGCTGTATGCAAGCGGTATATATTCTTAACTATCGTAATATGGTGGCCTAGGAACAAGAATGTGGAGAAGAGGAGCTAACCTTGAAGGAGATGCTGCTAATTTTATTGAAACTGAGCAACTGCTGGAACTTGAAGGTTTCAAGTCCTCGTTATTGCAGGTATATTCTGTCTTTTAAAGTTTCGAGATTGGTTGTGCACTTTAATATAACTATATCTTGAAATGGAGGATCTTTACCTTCTCCATTCTTCTGCTTCAAAATTGTAGCATCAGTAAAATAGACACAATAATTTATTAATGTATATGCTTAAGGTAGTGAATGCATGTCCAGTCAGAATTGTTTTATCAGTCCGCAAAATGCCCTCTTTCTAAATTTATTGAATAGAAAGGATAAAGATGAATGAATATTTTTCTTTCAACTTGCTGCATATGTTGTATATTTCAGTTTCTTTGTTGTGCAAGTAAACCGAACATGTCCATTTTTATACCTCTTTCTATCATATGGAATAGATTTAAGTTGAAGAATGATTATGTATCCTTGTAAATCTATCTCAACACTCAAACCCTGACTAGAGTATCTTGACTCATCATGTCATAGCTTTTTCCACAGTCTCATTTGATCCTCTAATGCAGGGAAGACATATTTGTTTCAATGTGTATGATAAGTATTTCTTTGACTTTTTTCAGGTTCGTGGTTCAATTCCTCTTCTTTGGGAACAAATTGTTGACTTGAGTTATAAACCACGTCTTAGAATTATTAATCACGAGGAAACGGTATGTGTGTACCATAAAGCATAATAGAGCTCTTTTTTCTTTCGATTTGTCATGGTATTTTCCTATTTATGCCTCTGTATTCTTTTGTTCTCCTTAAGTCAAAAGTTGTGGAGCGCCATTTCCATGATCTTCACCAACGGTATGGAGACACAATGGTGGTTGACTTAACTGATAAAGTAAGGCCTTCCCCCTGACCTTGTTCACTCCAGTGCTCAAATTTTAGCATAGTCTAGTAATGATGTAGTCTAAGAAGGTAGATTATTTGGCCAGGTGAACAAGATTATAAACTGTTTCTTTTAAAAGCTAATGAGATTACACAGGTGGCCTTTGTCCACATGTGCTTATAATCATGCAAGGCTCATTTCATTTAGAATATCCAACATTTATAGAAATTTGCTATTTGCTTTGTTTACCATTGCAGCATGGTGATGAAGGGAAATTAAGCTCAGCATATGCTGCAGAAATGCAGAAGCTTCCAAATGTGAGGTGAAACTCTGCACTTCTATATGTGGATATTTTGTCTGTGATTGAGTTTTTAATTTTTACTGTTTCCTATGAGATTACCTATACAGAAATCTGTCACCATTTTCACTTTGTCATTGTTTTCATTGATGGTTATTGAGTCATGTAACTGTTGGCTGCTTGCAAGGCATTTTTCTTCATGGCTCATTTTTGAAATGGTTTGATTATAAGTAACATAACCAAGCGTTCGGTTCTATTAACCTAAAGAGGTCTATTGACTGCTTTTGTGTTATTTAGTAACAACTTTTGTTGTGAGCATAATCATCGACAAATTTATTGGACTTGTGTTTTCAGGACAAAATGTGGAATTACAATTAAAATTTTAAAACAAAATTAAAATGAATTATTATGATTTTATGCTTGAAAAAGTTGACCACCAGCTTGTGATAGGGCTTGTAAGTGGTATGTAGGACCTGGTGCTTTGAGAAGAAGATGCCTTGACATTTGTGATTGGATGTCTATGTACATGCAATATCTTAATTGGGCATGTGGGCTTCATTGTTGAACTAAGCAAAAACTTTAACAATGGCTTTGCAAATTCTTTTTCTCCTTCTTTTGCTTAATGCTTTACCATCACTTCCTTTAAAAGTCAAATTCATTAACTGAAAGTAACTTGGATCTTAGTTCCCCAGTACAATGTTAAGAAACTCTACCAACTAGACTGCCTAGCACAAAAACATTTATATTGTTTTAAGGGAGAAGAAAAGATGGAAATTTGTTTTGTTGGGAAGTGCCTAATGAAGCAAGAAAATGTATTTTAATTGCTCAGTAGAAGTCTATGTAGGACTGCAATCAGAAGTTTGCAAGAAGTTATTTGTTTTGCAGTTATTTTGTTGAAGCTAAGCAAACAGGAGTGCTTATGACTTCTGATTACATTGTTTTGATCTAGGCATGACCACGGTTCAATTTCAAATTGGAATCGAACTGAAACCAAACTGGTTAAAGCCAACATCAAAATGTAGTCAACTGTTCCCTGTCTCAAACCGTAAACGAAACCATGTGTTTATGGTTCAGTTTCGGCTCTTCATATTTTGAAACCAAAACTAACGATTTTGGTTTAAAACTGGTGGGTCCAGTTTGCAACTTTGAAAAAAAATATTTCTAAAGAAATTCCTAATATTGTTTTTTATTTTATTATAATGTTTTAAAATAAAATTCAAAACTTCTTATTGAATTGGTTTAGTATTTTTCAATAGTACTATTTATTATTATTATTTATTCAAGCTACAAAATTGAAAACAAGAACTAAAAAGCTTGAAAATAATTATCTAATGTTGGCTCCAAACCGGAACGGAATAGAAACTGATGGTTCCAAAACCGTCTTAAAAGCCCCTCAAAGCAGTTCAGTCCCGGGAACCAATGGTTTTGGAACCATGTTTATGCCTATTTTGGTCATATTGTTGTGCCCATTCTTTCTGATTTGCTTTCCTCTTCTCAAATGGTGTAGGATATTCTGGATTGCATTTTCTGATTTGTTACTGTAGCATACTAGCATTCCTCTTCTTCAAAATTTGTACATATAAGAAAATGTAATTTGGGATTTGACAATATATTTCTCATGTTCATTGCAGATATGTGTCATTTGACTTTCATAACATTTGTGGCAAATCAAACTTTGATAATCTACACATTCTTTATGATCAAATCTCGGAGGATTTCAGAAGTCAAGGGTAATAATAGCAAATGAATTGTATACATGGATTCTTATTATTAAAAATGCCATGATCCAGTATCCTAGCTATCCATAATACTGCTTTTTAATCATTACTCTTCCAGCTGAGCAGATATTTGATCATAGACGTAGAAGGAAACATACTAGATGAGCAGAAAGGAATTATTAGATCCAACTGCATTGACTGCCTTGATCGTACAAATGTTACCCAGGTTGGTATAGTAGTATTAGCACGGTTGTTTTTCTTTTATTGTAGTGCTACTATTCTTGTTTCATGATATATGCTAATTTTACGTGAGATATGCTGTGTTTTCTATTTATACAAAGCTCTTATGTTTCAGAGTTTCCTAGCTCAGAAGTCTTTAACTGCACAATTGCAAAGAACAGGAGTACTTGCTTCTAATGAGTGCATTTCTATGTTTACTGAGGATTATGGAAAGTTCAGAACATGTATATAACTTCCTTCTTACTGCTGCAATCTTTCTATGGTGATTTTCTATGCCTAGATAATTTGTTTTATTTCCCTTAATTGTAACTGTCATCAGTGTGGGCCGAGCAAGGTGATGAGCTAAGCCTTGAATATACTGGAACTCATGCCTTGAAAGGGGACCTGGTTCGGTAAGTTGAAACAAAAAGCAATGTTCTAGCAATTACTTTTTGTTCAATTAATGTTCTATTTGTGTAGTTTTGGATATGTTGTCATTTCTGCAGATATGGAAGACAGACTTTAGGCGGAATAATCAAAGATGGATTAAGTGCTATTTCAAGATATTATTTGAATAATTTTCAAGATGGAGTTCGGCAGGCAAGCTACCCCTTTATGTTTTTAATTTAGTACTGTTATTCACTTGAAGAGAGCCAGGCTCTTGCTATACATCCTTGAAACTTGCTTAAATAAATTTCACATGTTTTCAGGACGCATTGGATCTTATAAGTGGCCACTACACTGTCAACAGAAATGGTCCTTCACCGTTCCAGCTTAATGGATTCGAATCATTCTCTGTATGCAAATATCTTTCTATTTTTTGTATTTAAGCATGCATGTCCTGATATTCTTTAACAGAACTCCTTTTCAGATTGTATTAATAGAAAAGAGCCCTTCACTCTTTTTTAACTCTTTATCAATTTGGTGGTAGTTTTCTTTGAACTTTTTGTTGCTTGCCTACTTATCCTGTTTTCCAATTCTGCATTCTATTTTACATGCTTGTAGATAGACCTAGCCACGGTCCAATTCCGGCAAAAAAATAATAATAATTTATTAAGAGTTTTGCTGCATTGCTTCTGGCCGGTTTGGAATCGGACTGAACTGGCAGTTCTGAGCTGGGTTCTGATTCTTCTGAACTTTGAACCAAAAATTCACTTTCGGACCTGGTTATGGTTTATGTAGGCATATTTTGTTTTTACCAGACAAGGGATCTGATTGACAAAATGAAATATTGCAGTATCTCCCAGTCGCGTCAGCTTTGCTTATTGGAGGGTTAACACTGACTTCCTTGACTGCTCAACAAGGTATTACTATACTGTTGTTTTGGTTTTGTTGTTCCGGAGTTTTTCTTTATTATTCCAACAAGAGATGATATTTGATCCTATTTGTTTAACAGTGGGGCGAAATGCGCAGCAGTATGTGTCTACTGTGCTGTGGGCTGGAGTGGCTGCTGGAGCAATGGCTATTGTCAAAGCTAATGGAAGGCAGTTCTGTTCTAGGCCTCGCTTGTGTAGCCTATTATAAGTGTAATAATCACTAATTGCACTTGAGAGACTTGTAAGATACATATATTATATATCACTATTAGAAATGATGATCATTTTTCTTCGTGCCAATAAAAATTAGTCATAAATAATCATTCCTTTATCTGAATGACGTGTCAATTATCCAAGAAGAAAACATATAAAGATAATCAGCATGTACATGTAAAACAATATCGCTAATACAGCATATGATCTCCTTTTTGGACTTATTTGGCTCGTGGGATTAAATAACAGGGAATACAATACATAGCTGTCTTACGGAATAAAATGCTCATTTACTCGCTCTACAAAATTTGCATTTGCTTAATTATGAAAAATATTTATTGATCATAGGAGTTTAATGAATAAAGTCGATACAATAACATATAAATCTACTTACCCAACTAAATAAAGATTATTTCCTGAAAACTAATACTTACTTCGTCGCATTTTATTTGTTTGTTATTTCTTTTTTAAATGTTTTAAAATGTTTGTTAAATTTTTCAATTTATACATGTAAATAATTATTTTTTTCATTATAACTTTTATGATTTTTCATTAAATGAAGGATTTTTATTCATATCTTAACGAGTTAAAGATTAAAAATAACTTTTGTTGATTAAATTCTTAATATGTCTGTTTTATCAAACTATGTGAACAAAATAAAATGGAAGGAGTAATATATAAATCTTATATATATATTGTTTTTATAATTATCATGTCACTTATATTTCTCCTGTAATGCACTACACATTGAACAAAATTATATTATCAATATAATTCATTTCTATTTTACAAAAATATTTTTATCTCAATAGAAGATATTATTAGCGATCTCAAATTTAATTATATTGTATTTTATAATAAAAATAATTGTTTTAATTTTATAGTCTCAAATGTTTTTCAAGTAAACTAATTTAATACGAACTAAAGATTGTATATTAATAATTTTTTAAAATTTTCAAAATAGAATAAATAGTTAATGTATTAAAAATTAATACTTTTCCTACGATCTAGTATATTTAATTAATATTAATTATTTTTACGAATTATTATATAGGAATCTTATGAAAAAGTAAAAAAAAAAATATATTTTTAAAATGTAAATAGAATATTTTAGGGCATCCAAACAAGAAAAAAAGAAACTGTCATTATAATTTGGGACGAACTGACTAATACTACTCCATTAATTATTTTTTAGTTTCTTGGCTATTCAAATCTCATCGTGAACCCTTTCAAAAAACAAAAAAAAAAAAAAAAAAAAAATTTCTTGGCATATTCAATCTCATCGTGAACCTTTCAAAAACAAAAAAAAAAAAAAAAAAAAAATCTATCTTGAAAAAAAGAACTCCCAATCGCATTTTTTTTTTTCAAAAAAAAAAAGGACAGAAGGTAATTGTATTTTAAATACAATGCTCGTGTATGAAGTATAACGTTTCCCTTCTAAAAAAAAAAAAAAAAAAAAAATCTCATCTTGAAAAAAAAGAACTCCCAATCCATTTTTTTTTTTCAAAAAAAAGGACAGAAAGGTAATTGTATTTAAATACAATGCTCGTGTATGAGTATAACGTTTCCCTTCTCTGACAGGAGAAAGTGGGCGGCTCGTTTGACTCAGAAGAACGAACAGTACCAAAAAATTGGAAAAAACAATAATCGGAAGAAGATAACCAACGAAGATCAGGTTCGAGTTCTAGCCATTGTAAGTATTTACCATCTTAAAGATGAAATTTTATTGTTTTATTCGTGTTTCTAGTTTAACAAGTACTGCATTTACTACTTTCTCAAAATCCTATGTAGTGAAGATTTATCTCTTGTTTGTTTTCCCGGAAGATATTTCACTAACAAGCACTAATTGTTGTCGTCTTCAGCTTCAAAAGGGTGAAAAAGTTCAAAACGACGCTAATGCGCTAGTAGAAAATTATGAAATTAAGCTGTCTAGGTTGGTTTGACTCGTTGTTTAACTCGGTGAAATTAAAAATCTTTCCTACGAGATATAGACGAATTATAGGCTCAACTTGATTTGGTTATTGATTAGGCTTTTGTTTCAGCTATTCAAATTTTAATTTAACTTGTAATTGGAAACATGGACTAACAGCTTCTGACTTGTTCTTAATCTTCCATGGGTATATTGTATGTGTTATAGTGCACTTGTCAGTACTTCGCTGATTATTCTTTGCAATGAAACTTGTGATCACAATTGTAATTTATTGAGAAAATTTGATTTTGGTAGCAAAGTAGAAATGGAAAGAATAGCGTCATCGGTCTAGAAAATTTTATTTTTCAGGGTTTTGTATGTCGTTAATCATTAGAAATTTTGAGTAATCAATTTTTGGCTTCATTATTGAGTTATTGGCTAGAATGCCAACTCATGATTAGTTTGTTATTTGTAAACTCAATCACTAAAATCAAATTAGTTTCATGTTCTTACAAGTAAATGTATGATGCATGCAGAGAATTTGTAGTGTGGAAGTTCAGAGAGAATGGCAAAGCATCATCCTGACTTAATCATGTGCCGGAAGCAAGCAGGGATTGCTATTGGACGGTTATGTGAGAAATGTGATGGAAAGTGCGTAATTTGTGACTCTTATGTGCGTCCATGTACGCTAGTTCGAGTCTGTGATGATTGTAACTATGGATCTTTCCAAGGTCGATGTGTTATCTGTGGAGGAGTGGGTATTTCTGATGCTTATTATTGCAAAGAATGTACTCAACAGGAGAAAGACCGAGATGGGTGCCCAAAAATTGTCAATTTAGGAAGTGCAAAAACAGATTTATTCTATGAACGGAAGAAGTACGGCTTTAAGAAAAGATGACAAGCAGGGATAGTAATGTTTTTGGCATGGTAAAATTAACAAATGCCTATTTCTAATTTTAATTTTTTCAACTGAGATTTTGATTTGCAAGGACAGGCTCAGAGTTCATGTCTTACATCGATCAGATCCCAGAATTGGTAATTTATTTGGTTCCTTGTGTTAGCAACTTGGGATGTAGAGTATTTGTCATTTTATGATGTGGGGTAAGCTTAGGCTTTCAATTTTGTTGGAAGGCACTTGTCTTGTTTTAGATGATTTATGATGTTCTTGTGAGCAAGGTCATCTCCGCAATTCAGATGTCCTCATCTGGATCAGATGAATTACATTTGTACTTTTGTGCATTAGATCAGCTTCTTATTTATGTCGCATTTGAGTTGTGAATTGTGACTTCACTCAATGTTGGCAATTTAGCAGCTACCTTTGAATCATTAATTGTGCATTTTGAAGATTATTTTCATGGGCTGACTTCAGCTCTCTGATTCAGTGATTGAAAGTTGTTTCTTTCCCCTATTATTTAAGGGCAAAAGCAATCTGAAGTCTTGCTTGGGTTAGAGTACTGTTAAAACAGGTCTAACTCCGCAGATGGCTCGGGGTTGCCTAATATTTTTTTCAGATCTGAACAAGAGAATTGAGGATCATTTTCAAGATGGACATTTTTTCCTGGCACGTTTTGAGAGCAGGCCCGTGCGGGCCGAACTAGATGGATCTATGGACTGCCCGCTTTAGGAGGTCAGAGAAAATTACATTACTGCAGGCAGAACTTTAAAGAAAGAGGAGAGATTTTCACAATAGTGGGCCTGATTTTCTATAATAAAAGTACATCAGATTTCCTATTTTTTTTAAAATGGATATGTTCGCCCCCGTCCTCAAGTGTGCTGCGGGCCGAGTCGAGCTTGAACATTGAAAGTTCATTTTTTTAACAGGCTTTTTGACTCGGTCTGTTTTGAGACCGAGCGGGGCTGCCTGTTTTGACATTACTAGCTGTGGAACATCACATTATAACTGGTGTAAACTAGCAGTAGCTTGAGTTTCATGCTCAATAAAGCTGTCTTTTCGGATTGTTCTGTTCTCATTCTCAGTATCAATTCCAAGGGGTAATGTTTTTAGTCAGGATGTAAATGAGCATTTTGTTGGTAATATGTTATTAACACCTTCGATTTGAAAAATATTCATCGAAATCAAATCAAAATATTTGAAGCGAATGGTTTGAGTAAATTAGATTCATAAGATAATATATCAAGTTAAATTTAGTTTAATTAGGTATTTTATTTAATTTTGGGCTGACTTTATCGAGTCAAACTCACGGGTCATTATTCAGAGTTAAGCTCGATAAGTTAAAATTAAATATACATCCATATAAAATTATTTCAATTTAATAGATTTTGAAGTCAAATTCAAATTTGGCTCATTTATGATTATTTGCAAGTTTGACTACTTCTGATCTGACCTCACAACCAGAGCTGGGCTTGGCTCATTCAAAGTTGTATTTGAAACATTTTTCTGCACATCCCTGCTTCAAGCGATAGGAATTTGACTAAAAATAACATGGCTCGTGCGGGTTTGCTTTGCTTTGAATCCAACAATGTTACTTTCTTCGTCCAATTTAATATGCAATTCTTAAGAATTTCATTGGTCTAAATCTGTTACTTTGAGGAAATTCAATAGCATCATTTTTTTAATTTTATCATTACACAATAATTATTTTTACAATTTCAACTATTTTTACAATTTTTTTAAAACTAATTGTTGATATGGGAGTAATTAATGAGGAAAAAAATAACTTAAATCAAATGATATTTTATTATATTTTAAATTATTAAATTATTTGTTGAATAATATGTGAAAAAACTTAAGTGAAAATAAAAATAGGATAAACCATCTGATATATCCTAAACTTTATAATTTGTATTGATTATATCACAAAATGATTTTAATCTTCGACTTCACAATTTGTATCAATTGTACCCTAAAATGCATCAATTGTACCCTAAAATGATCTTAATCCCTCGTATACTCCAAAATGACATTTTTATTAAAATTGCATCTTAATTTTAATTTGGTAAAAATTAGATAATAAAAAATAATATATTCAACCAAAATAAACCAATTAATGAACTAAAACAATTAAACAAAACAAAATGATTAAAACTAATAATCTCAAAGTAAGAGATAAACTTATAGATTGCAGAAGAGAAGACAAGATCGATGGCCAAATTGGAATCCCTGGCGCTAATGGACAGGGTTCGGTGTTGGAAATGTAATCTCCTTTCTCTCGATAGGCCATTAATTCAATTATTTCTCTAACTCGAGCCAATTGAGAGTTTTTCCCTTTGTCTAGTGGGAGAATCAGACGGCGGTTTCTTAGAAGAGCGAGTGGAAAAAATTTAGATCGGGAAGGAGAAGGAGATGGAGGCTTCTTGTTGGGCATCTCAGTAGCAACAAGTTCGAGTCGGGTTTGAGACCATTCTTGAGCTTGAGATTGGATTATCGGAACGAAGATACGAAGAAAGGCGCCTCTAGTTGTCTCAAATTGCAACGGAGGAGAGAGGCGAGAGAGGTTGCTAACTTGTGGGACTTAAACGATGCGTTTTGTGCTCACCACTTAAGTAACTCAAGCTACAGTGTGTGTCAAATATATTATTTTTTATTATCTAATTTTGAGTTTTGACCAAATTGAAATTAGGATACAATTTTAATAAAAATATCATTTTGGGATTCCTGAGGGGTTAAGGTCATTTTGAATACAGCTAAAAATGGTTTTATATCTAATGCTTCCTGGGCAAGTGCTATTATCAATTTCCTTGCCGCCGCAAGCAAGTGATTGGCATGTTTAAACTTGCGGTCCACTAATTCTTTGTAGCTAATATCTAGAAACTTCTGGTACTCGGCCAATAATTGAAGTTGGATATCAGCTACTAGGTATTCCTTACTTCCTCGTAATGGAAACTTTAATGCCACGTAAGATAAGAACGAAACAAACAAAAAAAACTGACGTCTTCCAACCCAACTTGACTTATTTTTTTTGAGCCATTTTGCAATTCCACAGAAAATAAAATAAGAAAGAAACAAAACTGACGTTTCCCAGTTCAACTTGGCTTTCTATTCTTGAGCCATTTTGCAGTTCCGAGACGTGGCGCTACTGCCACGCTGTTATTTGGAGACCAAACCCTAACCGCTGTTGATAAAAAAAATAATATCCATTTCCTAACCACAGTCTACATTTCAAACAAACTCCACCGTTCTTGACTCGGTGTTTAATAACTGTCTTTCCTAGGGATAATGGTTTTTCTACAAGAATCTCTACCTTCCTTGTCTACTTCTAACTTCCACTTGACCGACTCCTTTTATCCTTTACTTGCGTGCTAAGGTAGATAATTTAAGTATCATGATAAAATCCGACTTCTCTATACCTAGTATATGAAAGAATTGGATACATGGAATCAATTCATGAAAAAATATTTTAGATATTTTTTTTCCAACACCATTCAGAGTTCTTTTTGTATTCCTTAACTACGAAGTTTCAATTTGTTTCTTTTCTTTAAAAAAAGAAAAAGAAAAACCATTCACTATATAATAACAGAGCGGAGCAAGGTCACACATACCAGATCATTTATCTTCCTTTCTTTTCGGCTTCTCTTCTTTTTACCGGCTGGTTCTTCTGGTAATTTTATGCCTCACGGATCAGGAAAAGGAAGAGGTGACGCCAATGCTGGGTCGTTCGAGGAATTTTTTGAAGGATGGCTTGTACGGCAGGAGCACTATCTCGACGAACTTCTTTCTGTTGAGCAACATTATCACGAATCTCGCGATGAGGATCTAAAAGATCTTATTGCCAGAGTTCTATCTCATTATGAACAGTACTATGAAGAGAAGTCTCGGATGGCTCAACGAAATGTCTTTCTTGTCTTTTCTCCGCCTTGGTTCACTCCATTTCAGCGTACCCTTCTCTGGATCGCCGGTTTCAAACCGGCACTGACTTTCCAAATAGTTAATGGTTCGGTCAACGATTTATCTGAAGATCAGAGTCAACGGATGAGTAGGTTAAATGAGGAGACTACAGCGAGTGAGAGAATATTGACAGATGAGTTAGCGAGAATTCACGAGAGTGTAGCGTCGCCGCCGTTGCTGGATTTGGCGAGACGGCAAGGGAGGGGGAGGTGGGAAGAAGACGAAGTATCATATAAATCGACGATTGGTTCGGCGATGGAGTCGCTGGTGGCGACAGCGGATCTATTGAGAACAAATACGGTGACTAAAGTGGTGGAGATACTGAATCCAGTACAGAATGTGAAGTTTTTGAGTGCAGCAACTCAACTTCATCTTAGAATTAGAAATTTGGGTTTACAAAGGCAACGTCACAGATGTTGACAATGAAATTGCAATATGTTCGAGAGAGATAGGGTAGCAACAATGGTCAGTGAAGCTTCGTTGTCTTCATAATGTTGATATTTTTCGAGCTCGTGGGTAAAGCCATTGAGGTTTGATTAGAGGTTAACGGTTACCTTACAGATAAATTAACAGAGGTTTGATTAGAGGCTAACGGTTACCTTATAGATAAATTAGTAGCGTGTGCTTGTCCTGTGCTTATAGTCTGTACTCGACCCTAACGCCACCTTCGCTATAAATAAAAAATTAAAAAAAAAAAAAGGTTATAGAAGATGGAAGAGGTCCGTCTCGTGTATGTTAAAGCCACCCATCGGTCTGATTCAAACTAAAATCAGACTGGTACCTACTCGGCAGAACTGAACTGAAATCAACAGTAGTTTCAATTACGCACCAAACCAAATTATTGGTTCGCAGAACCAGTTCTTATCCGAAGCCATCAATTCAGTCAACTAACTCTGTATTCAGATAGAGCTACCTTAGTTCAACGAGCTATAAAAAATTAGCGAATTCCAGTATATCTATTAACTCTGAACCAGCTACAATTTCCTGCCATGAATATAATCCAAAGTTCTAGAAATCAATTCTTTTAGGTCCCCTAGCTGGTAATTCCAAACCAAGGCCATGAGCAGAATTTCGTTAACTTATTTCACATGTCATGTTCTATATTGTAATATTCTATTCTATGATTTCCCTTTTTATGGATCATTAAGTTGCTTTCTTGAATGGCAAAAGACCTTTGTAGCACAAAAGCAGAACCTTGTTTGTAATTCAGAGGCGGCTTTGCTTGCTCACTGCTGCTGGCTTAAAACTGGCAATCCCGGTGACTTCTCTACCAGTTACCAAAGTGTTTATGTCATATGTGCCTTCATATGTGTAGATGGGTTCCAAATCACAGAATGCCTGCGACATTACCGTGATAAACAAAAATGTTAAGTTTGTGAATATGGATAGAACAAAGCATCAGCCTCGTGCTAACAAAGAGGCAGTCAATTAGGTTTGTTGCTGAACATTTATGGAACTAAGTATAAAACACAGATCTCGTAAACTATGAGGCAAGTTCTTTTCCCTTTTATATGCAGATCATACTAATCTCACCAATTTATCATGTCTAATAAATAAGAATTAATGTTTCAAGAAAGAAGAGAGCATGAAAACCTTGGCAACTAGAAAATCAGACAATATTCCATTGCCACCAAGCAACTCTCGTCCAATAGAAGCTGTCTCCCTTGCTCTCAAAGTGATCCATGCCTAAAGATAAAAACAATATCATGACAAATAGACAATAAAAGAGTAAATTTACTGCAACATTCTGTATATTAGATCATACCTTTGCCATGCTTGCATGTCCAGGAGTCATTTTACCCTTTTCATACAGCTTGCAAAGGCGCCACCCTACGAGTATCATTGCTTGAACGTTGCCAAGCATGTGAACTAGTTTCTGTTGGTTTATTTGGAAAGCAGCCAACGGTGCTCCAAACTGTTTCCTCTCTTTTAGATACCTGTAAATCAGTTAAAATGAAGAAAAGGATGCTCAGAGAATGAACACTAAAGTGAAATGCAACAGAGCTATGGACATACCATAATACCTGTGACACATGTCATAGATTCCCATTGATATGCCAATAGGCTGCCAGGCAACCATTACACGTGAAACAGCTAGAACCTGGTTTGAATATCAGTAATCAGAGAAGTGCTGACACTTTCCCCAAATAACAATAATTCAAAACTTCTTACAACATAAGCATATCATGTTTCACCATTAGTACATAGTTCACCAAACTGACCATTCAAGCTTGATTATGAGAATTTGATTTTTTTTTTTTTTTTCTTTATCTAAAGAGCAAACCATATACAAGACAAGTGCCACAGAGGACTTACACAAATCCATCTTAAAAATGTATGCAGGAGCCATGTCAAATGCAATGCTGGGTGACATTTTGAAGGCAAAGCAATTTCCAAGTTATGCCTACTTTCGTTACAGGCCGATAGTAGAGGAGAGATTAAAATTTCCACGCGAACTTGGGTGGTTTGAATCTCAATAGTATCATTTGGGTGATGTGAATATGATGGCAGGAGCCGCTATTGAGTCATAATAAGATCATTTATGTGATATAAATATGATGGTATTAGAGGTTCATCTGGTCGAATGTGTTATTAATGCCAGATTGACATTGTAGTTTTGAAATGAAAGTTGAAGAAGCATCAATGGTGGCATCTTTCCTACACAGCAAGCAAGCTTGGTAGCCATTTGGCTAAATTGCATTGCATTCTATTCAGGCAAATGACAAGTGTGCGGATTTGCAATTGTAAAAACTTTAAAAAGTTCTCCATTCCTTCAACATAAACAGCACATAAGTGGATTATTCCAACTAGGGCTCTAAATAAATCAAGCTATTCACAAATGATTCGAGGCTCAGTTCAATAAAAGCGGGGCTCAGTTTGAGTTCAATTAATAAATGAACTGAACTCAAAAAAATTTTAGACTCATTTAATAAATGAATCAATCTTGAACATGAGGTAGTTCGGCTTGATAAGTCTTGTGAGCTGTCTCATTCATAAGACTAGCGAACAAACTCGTGAACGAGCTCATTTAATAGGTTCATTTATTAGACTCATGACCTTGCTCATTTAATAGGCTAGTGAAGGAGCTCGTTTACGAATTTATTTCTACTTATTCTATTTTATTAATAACCATTTCAAAAATTATTGTATTAAAAAATTGCTAAATTATGATATGATTTTAAGTTAGTGGTTACAAAAATACAACGAGATGAAATTATGATTTTATTGTTGATAATATTCTAAAAAAGAAAACATGTTCTTATGCCAAAACTACATAGATAAGGAAATAGCTTTCTTTTGTATTGATAATGATAACTAGCATTACAATTATAAATATTATTCTAATATAATTATATATTAGAATACCAGTTACAACTATGATAATTGGTATTATAATCACATAAAATATACTGTTGATAATATCCTAAAAAAAGAAAAGCATGTTCTTATGCAACTACATAGATAGGAAATGCTTTCTTTTGTATTGATAATGATAACTAGCATTACAATTAATAATATTATTCTATAAATTATATAATTAGAATAACCAGTTACAAACTATGATAATTGGTATTATAATCACATAAAATATACTTATATTATATATTATATATAATATAATATATACTATATATATAATATATAAAATATTTATTAATAACAAATAGTTTAATAGTATTGTAAATTAATGGGATTTCTTATTTATTATAACAAATAGTTCTAATAGTATTGTAATTATGGTATTTCTTATTTATTAGTAATATTTATGGATAATAAAATAATTATTAAAAATAGTAATAAGATTGATTAGCTATTATCGAGCTCGAGCTCTGAATCAGCCCAAATACAGGCCTAAACTAGAATTTTTATCGAGCCTAAATTCGAGGTCGAACTCAAGCAAACATAAACGAGCTCGAGCTTCAAAATGCTCGATTGAGATTGATTCGTTTACAGCCTTATTGCCAACTAGGAATTTGATGATAGACCAAAAAAATGCAAAAAATACATAAAAAATTAAGGCCGCAATCAAAGTAAGAAATCATATCAGTTGTACCTTACTTGTATCTTGAAAGGAGTTGACACCAGGTAACCTGTCTTCATCAGGGACAAAAACTCGTTTCAACAAAATATCTCCATTCTGGACGATTCTCAAGCCAATTTTATTTTCTATTTTTGTAACTGTTAATCCTGGGGCATCCTTCTTTACAATAAATCTGAAACAAATAGCAAAAGTAACTTATGTAAAGAATACTGCCAACAAAGATGAGAATTGTTCATTGTACTGTTCTGCAAACAAAAGCAAAAGGAGGACAACAACAAAATATGGAATTATAATCCCGGCATATGGAGTAGCACTATAAATGGCCTAACTTACATAGCAAATAAAACTACATGGCCTCAACATATCAAACCTAGAGACTAGAAACAAAAGTTATTTTACATATTCCGAGCCACCATAAATTCTCAGTTTTTACAGTATCAATTCCTTGAAAAGTCAGCAAGCTCGTTCAAGACAAGCTCGGATTGCCAGATATCAGCTAAAATCGGCTTTGAACCAAGCACAACTGGCACTATATTTATCAAGCTGACACCAAGAGTTCAGTTAGCATACTCATTTACAGGCTAAATAGAGACACAAGGTTTGGGAAACAAGAGATCTTTATCCATTAGCATTAATTAGAGGATACTTGGTTCAGCTGATTGATGCAGAAGATAGCCAATTCATACCTAACAATTAGGTTTTAGGTGTTTTGTAATGATTTAGATCAGTGGCAGAAAGTTGATAGTCCCAATTAGCTGTTAATTTCATCATTTACATTTCGAAACTTTTTTATATTAGCTGGTAGCTGATTTACATTTATAATATATTTGAACTTCCTTAACCTCATAAAAATAATTACTAATAAACTTATTCTTTTTCAAATTAATATTTTTTATCATTATATTTATATAAAGATCAATAAATTTCTATTGAATATTATTTTTAAAAAATAATTAATTAATATTTTTTATTTGTATAGCACATTAAATTAAAAATTAATTTTTCACCTTAAGAATAAAACTTACTCTTTTTCAATTAATTAGTTTTTATCAATTATATTATATAAAAGATCAATAATTTCTATTGAATATTATTTTTAAAAATAATTATATTAATATTTTTTCATTTGTATAGGCACATTAAATTAAAAATTAATTTTTTCACCTTAAGAATAAATATATATAATATATATAAATATATATATATTAGACAACATATTATATAAAAACGACTACACCCTTAATGGTTATTTACATTTTAATAACAACTAATACCAAAATTTTACTAAACACCAATGTTCACCAGCCACCAGCTTTTATCAACTATCAGTTGTCAGCTAGTATGAACAGCTAAACCATACTAGCCTTTATTCATATTATTCATATCCTGTAACAGCACAAAAAAATGCATGTGGATAGTGGGCCTCCGCAAGTCACTACTCATATAGCAGCCAATCTAGGTATCCCTAAAGACCTAGTAATCTTAACTAGGATACATTTTATTAACTTGTACCTGCACCTCATATAATTTTTATTATGTTATAGTGCATATGCATTCATCAAAAGGAAGTCAAAGAATGTCATGGACAAGGACAAAGTGTAGTTTATTTGCACAGATATGTAGTGTCCAAAAGACACAATTTGGAATCTACATGTGAAAAATCAGGCATCTGCATACATCCACTGACATTCTTTGGTGAACATGCATTCATATCTGATTTAATTACTGCACATCTATAACGACTTTGGTTTCCTGCGAATCTTTAAGCCAATTAAGTGAAATAGAGCCCAGACATAGGCATAATATCAACAAATAATTGTCATGCTAATCATAGGACACACTTTGGTATAGTAACTGACATACCCATTGATCTGATTTGTTGAGGTATTCCTAGCAAATATAACCAACAAATCTGCAAAGGTACTGTTTCCTATCCAGCGCTTTTGGCCTTCAAGTACCCAACCTCCTTCCACCTGATCATCCCAATACAAAAGGGAGAAAAACATGTAGCATGAAATTCAACACTATAGTAGCATGAAATTCTACGCTATAGAAAAGAATACAAAATAAGTATTTGAAAAGGTAAAGACATATAAAATCAATAGCTCAAACCTTGTTCGCTGTAGTTTTCAAGGCGCTTGCATCACTTCCATAGTCAGGCTCAGTCAAAGCCTTAAGAAGAAGGAAAGCATACCTATGTAAGTTGAATGTACCAAAAACAAATACCAAATACAAACACTACCCATAAGCCAAAGGAAGCCACTTACCCAACAAGCTATAGTACTTAACTGAGCCAGAGAAGGTAAATATTTCTGCTTTTGGACCTCTGATCCACAAAGTGCTGATATTGACAGTTCAGAGAACTTAGATCAGGTAATATTTTATCAGCATTTTGATTTAAGAGGAACACTGTCACTGGAAACAAAATCCAAGAAACTATGATGATAACAAGAAGCGAGGAAAATGCAATCTCAATTTCACCTATGGTGAGCATTGCCAGAGATGAATGCACCAAAATGAAGGTAGAACAGCTCGCATCAACTCTAGCAACTTCTGCTGTAGCAATAGCACTTCCAGCGAGCGACATACCAGGACAACCGTAACCCTGGGATTGAGAACTGTTTAATCATCCAATTCCATGTGGTTTCCACCTTTGGGAAGAAACAAAACTATATATATAGACATAGAACTAAAAAAAGCAAAATATGAAAAGATACCTTGATTGTGCCACCAGCAATGCGCAGGGAACCAAGCTTGGGAATAACATGAAAGGGAAAACTTGCCTTCTCCCAGTACTAAGGAAAATATAAATTACATAACAATTGCTTTATTTCTGAAAATATCTCCATGTAATCCATAAACGATAATCAAAATGAAATAACAATACAACACCTTAGCTGTCACATACACAAAAGAACTTAGCGACTCATATTGCTAATGAAAATTTGGGGGTATTGTTCGAAACATACCTCTGCCATTATAGGAGCTACTTCCTTTTCCATACATTCTCTTACTTTCATTCTAACAGCATGCTCCTCGGAAGTCAGGAGGTCAGAAAATTGGAAATAGTCGGATGCTGCATTTTTTCAAGACAAATTTAAAAATAAGCGAGCAAAATAGCATGAATTCTCTTTAAAAGTAATTGTTACAGAATTGTATCAGATTTAGACTCAGTGGCGAGATAATTCGTGTAGAAAAACTGAAATCAATCCAGTGCTCTATTGATGCATGAATTGCTTATGGAAACTACAGAATGTTAGCATGTTATTAAAGCCCAAGATTATCGTATTACATTAAAAATACATATCTAATTATCTATGTTCTTACTGCAAGGAGGAAATATGGATGCTGGAGTTGCTTGAGGAAATGCAACGGAAACATCTAACGGTGGCAAGTTAAAATAAGAACTCTTTGCACTTTCTTCAAGATCAGCTGCGAAAAAAATGACACACATACTTAATGGACAACAAGAGAATCTTACTTCCAATCATGTGCAAAATTCAATCACAAAGTTAATAAAAAGAACAGGATACGATAAAGAGGAGTTCCAGGATAATTAAAAGAGCATCAAGAACAAAAATGAAGTAGTAACAAAAAGGAAAAATGTTAAGTCTTTTTAAACGTACATACTGTGCAACAAACCTAATAAATAGAAGCAAGTAATTCCTCAGCAGAAAATTTTTGAACGGTAAAAAAAGGGATTTTAAAAAATATCCTTATCTCCATAGAATTGAAACATCTCGTTAATGCCCCTTCCAAAGACATTCATACAATTGATTAAAGCGTGTTAACTATCTTTTTATCCGTATTTTGAGCTAGCTTTGCAGATTCTCTCAAACTAATTGCGAGCATCTATACAATCCTAAGCCTAAAAAGCTTCCACAACATTTAATTTCACATCCACAGATCTTTATCTCTACCATAATAATATTCACACCTATCACAAGAAAGAAGCAGCCACAGGCCTTCAAGTTTCACTTCTAAGCTTTTCAAACTTAAGCTTGATTAACACAAACGGTAAATTCATCGTTTCAATAACACATACCCAGTACCAAACAATTAAATAATCAAAGGATCATTCCTCCTTAACGAGGAAATTGAATATAAAGCAAAAGCATACTCGAAGTTTAAAATCGATAATTAGCGATGAACATTATGGAAATGAAAAGGGGGAAAACCTCGATTTTTAGAAGAGTGGATTGTCATGATTGAAGATCGGGGATGATTGCTTTAGGGTTTATTTACAAAGACCCAATGTGCAGAGTTTAATGGAAGAAGAAAGGCAGACAGTAGTTTTATTGAATTGGATCATTAAGATGTAACGACGAATTAAAAAAGGAAAGAAACTTCCAACTGAAAAGTCATGGTGAGATGTGATTGTTACAGGATAAGAACGGCACACAGATTCATGCCCGGCATAAACAAAACTGTAATAATAATAAAAATATAATATCGCGTCGAACCGGCCTCTGGTCAAAGCTTCCCGCTAAATGTTTAACTGACATTTACCTTACCCGTTAGGTTTGATAAACCCCAATGCATCGCAATCAAAGAAAATTGGGAAAGTCCATCATGAAGATTTTACTATAAATTACCATAAATTTTCGATCAAATCTTTAATATCTAAAATAAGAAATTGACAAAATCAAATAAGTTTTACAGTAGTATAAAATTTTGGTATTGGAAGAGTGAGAATTCGAAAACTTATATACTTTGATGTTTTGGTTTCTTTTGTAATTGGAAATGTGATTTAAGTTTTTAATTTTTATTCACAACATGTTAAATTGTTGAATTAAGGTGGAGTGATACAGAAAAGGAAAGAACACGAGGGATAGATGAATGGGCAATATTGTACTTTTAGAAATTTAATGTACAGGTCACGTGATAGGGTGGGGAGTGAGGTTTTTTTTAGTACTCCTTGGTTTAATCCTCCAGAGCTGAACAGCGTAGAGTTGTTTTTTCTCTTCCTGATGATAACGATTGAATTTATATTCTCGTGTTTACGAAAATTGGTGTTGCAAACCGCCTCAATTATTTATACGGGTGATCACTTATTCGCCGAAAAGATTTTGTCCATGTGGACATTTGATTAGACCAAAAAGTGGACCCCGCTTCCTTAAATCATTCTGGTGGCCAACTCAATGGTGTCTACTTGGTTGTAAATATTTTTTAAATTTAAGCGCTCAATTATAGGTTTTTTTTTGACAATTAAAATTAATTATTTTGATAATTTTTTTTTTTCTTTAGTAGCATTTTTCTGGTTAGTTGGGGTAGTTTTTTTATACGATATTAAAAATTAAAAATTAAATGATGCATAAATTAATTTTTTATAAAATATTATTTTAATATTTAAAAATTAATTCATACGTTATATTACCGAATATTATAAAAAAAATAACACTTGTAAAAACACAAGTTCGATCCATTTTGTACGATTTTTTTAAGAAGACAAATGAAATGGAAAATAAAATTATCTTAGACAATTCAATATTGAAAACACTTATTACATAGTTAAAAAATATACTATTATTGTCTAGAAAATATGCTAACTATTTATCAAAATATTATTATCAGTATAAAAAAATATGTAATGTTATCAAAATTTATAAGCTGAAGTGCCCATGCACAAAATTCTGAATATCATATAATCAAATTTGTAAAATTTAAAAGTGAAATTATATATTTAGCTGTTTTTATTTTAATTATAACTGCATGATTTAATTTCACTCTGCAACATGAATTAAACTTGATTTTATTTCCTCCTTTCCGATAACACTCGGATCTGCTCTCCTTAAACCGCTTAAAAGGCCAATCACACTTGGATTTGCTTTCCTTTGACTAATTAAAGGGTGGAGGAATGCAATCAGTTCATCTAATTTGGTTAATATATGAATTTTTTTAATTAAAAAAATTATACTTTTAAAATCTTGATTTTATATACATTGTTTGTTATATTTTTATTTATAAAAATACTATAATTAGAAAATGATTAACACTAATATATATGTCGTATTTGATATTTTCTATTACCTGCATAAATCCTAGATTTTTTCACATTTTTTTTAATGAAAAAACTTATATATTGAAACTGAGAAGCAGCCAAGCGAGATATCGATCTCCATATCTTTCGCATGTTCAGAATACACTCAACCACCTGAGCTACAATCCCTATGAGGTAGACTAAGTATCTAACAAATATACCAATTAAAAAAGAAGTGCCGGAAAGCTATGGAATGCTTGTCCCATTGACTGGTAGAGCAGCGCTGGTCAAGCAATGTAGCATCGGTATAATCACTACAACGAAGAAGCAATTAACTTCTTTCAATTTTTATATTACAATTCTTTTTTTTAAAAAAATTTCAAATAAAACCAATTCAAATTCGCATTTTGCTCATCGTCCTGGGTCGCCATGATTGCCGCGAAGCGATTGATACAGAAGGCTGTGCACCACCACCACCACCGCCAGGAGGTATAAACATAATCGCTTTTTATTTGATTATGACTTGGATTAGGGTTTCATTTCTCTTGTTTAAAAAGAAGTCGACAAATTTGCAGTACTAGTACAAACCAGTGCTTATTAGTCATTAGTATCGTCCAAAGGAAAAATATTGTTTTTATCTTCTTCTACTTTCTTTTGAGTCAGCTCGATGTGCAACGTGGCAATTTGGCATCGACGGACTTGGATTTGCAAGTCGCTGTTCACTATGGTATCCCGTCTACGGCGTCCCTTCTTGCTTTTGACTCCATTCAGCGCTTGTTGGCAATTGGAACACTGTGAGTTAAATCGTCTCTTTCTTTATTTGCACATCAAACTTGTAGAATACACTTGACTTACATGAATTTCGATTGTTTTCCACTGTTCGTTTGTAGGGACGGGAGAATTAAAGTGATTGGTGGTGATAGAATTGAAGCTCTTCTCATATCCCCAAAGCAATTGCCTTTTAAGAGCATAGAGGTTGTTCTTGTTCCCTTTATTTTTGTAATTTATTAAAAAAATGTTCTGTCTGTTTTTAACTGGAAATTCTGAATTCATGCTTAGTATCTTTTGGCAGTTTCTGCAAAACAAGGGTTTTTTAGTCACCATTTCAAATGAGAATGATATTGAGGTACTTTTCCTTTACCAGCTGTGCAGTTTCTGCTTCATCTTCACCATTTTTCTTTAATTGGTGTTATTTTTTAAGGTCTTGATGCCTGGAAAAATTGGGTATCAACTTAAAAGTGGAAATAGTTTGTGCAGTAATTAAAATGTATGGCTAACTGTGGCAGGTTTGGAATCTGGAGAACAGATGCCTAGCATGTTGCTTACAATGGGAATCCAATATAACTGCATTTTCTATAATCAGCAGCACCTACCTCATGTATAGCATTGACTAAATATCAAGTATTACATCAAGTGTGCGTTTAATTTGCTGCTCCTTGGTTGGAAATGGAAGTATTGCTTGATGAGTGCTGCCCTGTATTTGTATTTCGCACAGGTATATTGGAGATGAATATGGTTTGATGTCAGTGCTGAAGTATGATGTTGAAGATGGTAAACTTTTACGGTTGCCATATAGCATATCTTCAAACCATTTAAATGGTAATTTCTTATCTCAATTGCTGATTTGCCTTTTCTCTTGGCATTCTTTTTTCACATTGTGTTTTTGGGTTATATGTTTACCAAAATGAATTGTTACTTTTCTCTTATATTTTTACATGTTTTATATTCTCATGTATTTTTTTTGCTGGCTTCTTTCCCTTGTACTTTGTTTTTGTGCATCCCGTTTCAATAAATATTTTCTCATTATGGGTCACTATTTGATCATATATGCACAAGGATGATCTACATTTGCTATGAGAATGAATATAACATATTTCTATCAACATGTTTTTGGAAATTGTTCTTACATTTAGAATGGCATAAACTATTCATCTCATGATGAAAACACATATAATATGTCTGGCCTAGATTTCTGGATCACATATACATTTTAGAAGAGGCTTCTAACCAGAAAACTTACATTTTTTCTTTTCTTCCATTGAGTGCTAATTCTAACATAGTTGTAGTAAGAAATCCTGTCTTGGCAACTACTCATTTTTCACATTGTGTTGAGATCAAATTATATTGAACTTTTAGCTTTTTAGCTTCATGGCTGGTATATTTCGCTACAGCTTATACTTTACTTTATTTCAATATTTCACAGAAGCAGCTGGGTTTCCATCACCTGATCACCAACCAGTTGTTGGAGTTCTTCCTCAACCTTGTTCTTCTGGAAATAGGTGTGACACAATTTCTCATATGGTCTCGTTGGCATTCTACCTTTTGGAAGTCAGATTAAAGTCCTGGCTTCTTCATCAATTTCGCTTGATTACCTTTCCTGTTTCCTTTTTTTTTTTTTTTTTTTTTCTTTTTTTTTTTTATTATTTTTTTTCCGTCTTTTTGTTTTTTTTTTTTTTTTTTTTTTTCCGGTCTTTTGTATATTAGTTGTGACTTATTAACTTGGAATATTATAATTAGTAACCATATTGATCATTTTGCATAATTCAGACTATGGTTCTTTAGTTTGTTATATTATTTATTTGTCTGAATATGCATGAAAAGGAACCATGCACGAAGTAACATTTCTTCTTGTTCTTAACAAATCTCTCATTATATAATCGCTAATAGTGATGCAAACATTTTGGCAATGTAATGACCAATTTCTATTTCTGACAATTTAGTTCTAGTGGAACAATGGTCTCTTAGTAATGAGGTGTTTTGATGGAAAAAACCTTTGCTCTCACTCTTTCTTTGCCATCTTTCTTCTGTAATTATAATTGTGGCTGTTGTGTTTCTCGCATGAAGATATTCTATTTGCAGTTGTATGAGTGCTGAAAACTAAATTCTGTGTCTTCAATTTAAGTTTGAGGTAAACAATTTGATATCCTCCACCCCACTAAAGGCCATTCTGGACTTGCTGACATTTCAAAGTGCCTAAAGTGACACGGGAACTGTAGGGAATTAATCACAAGAAAGAAACGACATGCATACTACTAGTGCTAATTTTATAAGGCTCAAGGATGCTAACCTGAATGCCTGTACAAAAAATGAGTCACCATGCCTTTGTGCATAAAAATCAATGAATATCCTTTGCTGCTTTCCAAATGGAGATCTAGCCTTTCATTTTGTTTAACTTGTTTTATTGCAAAATTGTCAATTAGTTAGATATTGAATAATCAGATTATGCTTATCACAGTGTAAAAATATATAGGTTTTTCTGTTTAACACTACTTGATATTTGACACTATAATTCTTTTGCAGGGTGCTGATTGCATATGAGAATGGACTGATAATTCTCTGGGATGTTTCTGAAGGTCGGGTTCTTTTTGTTGGAGGTGGTAAGGATCTCCAGTTGAAGGATGGGAATGCTGATTCCCAAAATGGGCTTGATGCTGATCCACAAGACAATATGTTTTATAATCACTTACAAGAGAAAGAGATAACTGCTCTTTGCTGGGCATCGTCCAATGGGTCCATTCTTGCTATTGGATATGTAGATGGAGATATCTTGTTTTGGAAAACATCAACTGCTTCCTCTGGTAAAGGTCAACAAAATGAATCCTTGAGCGGCAATGTCGTTAAGCTGCAATTATCACCTGCTGAGAGGAGACTACCTGTTATAGTTTTACACTGGTCTGCAAGCAATAGATCCAGTAATGGTTGTGATGGTCAACTCTTCATCTATGGTGGTGACGGAATAGGATCTGAAGAAGTTCTAACGGTGAGTTATTCCAAAGTTATTCAGCACTTTTTATTGTTTGGTACACTACCATTTGTCTGTTTGTTGCCATCTCCTTTTTGTCTTGTGAAAATCTTAAAAGAGTCAAATGCATGCCTTAACAAACAATTAGTGGTATTGGCAAAGGCAATATGGCTCTCAAGGATAGAGAATACCTTGGATGCTATTTTCCAATGAAGGATCTTTTGCAGGTTGGGTTTAGCCATTGTAGCATTATTTTGTTAAAGTAAAAATAAAAAAAATAAAAAAAAAAAAAAAAAAATATTTTGTAAAGTAATAAAAAACATAAAAAAAAAAAAAAAAAAAGTAACAAACTATATTTCAAACATCCCAGAAGTCTATGCAAAAAAAAAAAAAAAAAAAAAAAAAAAAAAAACATAACAATATATTCCAAACACAGAGTTATCTGTCATTTCACTTTCGGATTGTAGTTAACTGATGAGCAGTTAATGAGTTAAGTGAAAGAGGTTTTCATTTCTAATTATTTGACATAGAACTCTAGGTGAATTTTGTTTGAAAATTTTGGTCTTTTTGGTTGTTAGACAGACATTAAGTATTATTGAAAAAGAGTATTGTTCCTACTTCCTAGGCCACTGGACATCTCATTCTATCTTTTTTTCTGGCAGCTTGCTCTAATCCACCTAGTTCCTCTGAACACATAAGTTTTAAAAATTTTCAACCATTAAGCCACTTTCATTGATCATATAACAGCTTTAGGTTGCAAATTAAGGGCTTTTCTGCATTGATATAAATCATAAAGTAAAATTCATCGATAGTAAAATCAAAGCAATTCATGAAGCTATAACAGCTGGAAACTGTATAAATAACGTCTAAAAGGTTGGTTTGTGGCTCATCATTTTGCCATAACAATCCTGATGGTAATACTAACACCTTTGCTCTCCTGAAAAGAACCCAGCCAGCACATTGGAACTATCCTTCTCTTGGGGATGTTTTTAATAATATAATGTTTTCAATTAGGAGATCATGTGTACCATGAAAGAGGAAAGCCTTATTTACATAGAAAGAAACAGGTAAAATAGAATATGTTAACAAATTATGCAGGTCCAACTTTCACAGAAAGTTTCATATGGAATTCTCTGTCATTCCAAGAATTGGAGTTTGGATCATTTAATGGTCTACATAATGAAAAATGACATATTATGTGTTAACTGGTTTTACTAATATTTGCTTTTCTGCGTAATTGTCATCCAAGTAATGTAGCTTTTGCATTGTTGAATTGGTGTTTGAAATATTTTTCGTTTCTTTTTTATTGATTAAACTTAAGCAGTTGCTGTAATACATGATCTGGTTGCTGCAGGTTCTGACTCTAGAATGGTCCCCTAGGATGGAGACATTAAGGTGTACAGCTCGTGCTGACCTCACACTTACTGGGTCTTTCGCTGACATGATTTTGTTACCACATGCTGGGTTAACAGGGGGTAATAACAAACCAGCTCTTTTTGTACTCACAAATCCAGGACAAGTGCATCTTTGTGATGATACTAGCTTGTCTGCCTTGCTATCTCAGCAAGAGAGGAAATCATCTGTCTTAGCTGTGAATTTTCCTTCAGTTGTACCTATGGGTAATCCACCCATAACTGTGTCAAAACTATCTGCATTGGCCATGGGTGCAAATTCATCAAAATTTCTGTCTGAGGTATTAGCTCCTAAATAAATGTTTTTACTTTTAATTGATATCATTCAGTGCTGTGTGATTTTGATATGATTATATTGTTTCACCTGCAATGCTCAGATAGCCTCAGTTAAAAAACAAGGCACTACAGATGCCCAGACTGTCGATACAAACTGGCTCTTGACTGGGGGTGTGCCTGCTCATTTGTCTTCTACTGAACATACTGGTGTTGAAAGAGTCTATATAGCAGGTTATCAAGATGGATCTGTGCGAGTTTGGAATGCCTCATATAATGTCCTATCACTTATTTGCATTCTAGAAGGCAAGGTAGACCGTCAGGTTCCTTCACCAAAGTTTAATCAGCTGCTACTTTGACTGTGCAATTAGTAACCTTATATGATTGGCAGGTGGAAGGTGTAGAAGTTGTAGGCTTTAATGCTCCAGTATCAAGTTTGGACTTTTGTTCCCTCACCTTAAATTTAGCTGTTGGCAATGAACATGGACTGGTGAGAAATGTTTCTCCAGTGCCCCCACCCCCTTTTTTCTCTCTCCACCACATTTCCCTATCAAGTATTTTATGACCTTGTCATATGATATTGACATGTAGGTTCAAATTTATAACCTCGATGGCAGCTCAGATGAGAAAAGTTTGCACTTTGTGACGGAGAGTAAATGTGAAGGTAATACAGAGGACAAGCAACCAATTTGCTTTTGTTACAATTCATTATCTTTTATAGCACATGGAAATTTTGGAGGTTCAAGTTTGGTTTGGGCGTAATTTTGCATTCTCGATCCTGATCAATTAAATAGAATACTTGTTCTCTCAAGTATATTGGTAAATTTTTCAAACAGAAGACTTGCATTGCAGATATTCTATTATCATAGCTGATGTGAAAATTTCAGAATTCACTGTTTTAGTTTGAACTGGAGAAAATTGTTAGACGGCTGAGAATCCAAGTGGTCGACTTTATAGCATCCTCTCTTTAAAAAGATTCTATGCAAAGAACGAAGCTTGTGTATGAAAATATTGAATTAAGACTAAATATATAACAGTTCAAAAAAAAAAAAAAAAAAAAAAAAAAAAAAAAAAAAAAAAAAAGTAAGTCTGTAACTTAGATTTTTTGTTATTGTCAACCAAGGAGCTCTGGAAACAAAAAAAAAAAAAAAAAAAAAAAAGTAAAGTATTATTAACTTAGATTTTTGTTATTGTCAACCAAGGAGCTCTTGGAAACAAGAGAATATGATTGGTGGTTAAGTAAACCACGATTTGCAATCTTGTGCTTCATTTATTTCCATGTATCCAGACTGTAATTTCAATACAGATAGTAGACAAGCAACATTACTTCACAATGATTTAATCAGTTCATCTAAGTGACAATGAAAATACTGCATGTCCATTCACTGCAAAAATTAGCACTTGATCGCTGTCTTACATTTATCTTGGCTTTTTTTGACTCGTTTTAGACCCTTTACTTTCTCAATCTTACATATCTATTTGCCTTATAGTTCACAATTTACCAAAAGTGAAAGGACGACCCCATTGTAGAGCTGTTCTTTCTCTTCTTAATTCACCAATTCATGTGCTAGCGTTTACAAATTCTGGAGCTAAACTTGCTGTGACTTTTGAATGTGGCAGGGTGAGTATCATGTCTTTTCATTTGTTCTTTGTCTTCGAACTCTTTTGTGCCAACTTAGGCTATCATTCCATACTTTTAGCTTTCTTGTTCAGATGGATTTGATATTTATGCTTCAGGTGGCGGTCCTAGACATGAGTTCATTATCAGTTCTATTCTTCACAGACTGTGTATCTAGCTCCAGTTCCCCCATAATTTCAGTGACTTCGATAAATTGTGAAACTGGTGACCTTGTAAAAGGTCCAAAGCATTCAGAACCTAATGTTCTAGTGAACCCTGCAGAGGAACTCATGTTTTTCTTAACCAAAGATGCAGTTCTTAACATTATTAACAGTGGGAGCGGTGGTACAATCAGCTACTATCAATGGCGCCCAAAGAAGAAATCAATTGCAATTTCCATGTCTGTTATAGGCAAGTATAATGTGAAATTAGAAACCAATAGGAAGACATTTTCCTTACCTAATCTCTGGCTGTGGTTGCTAATTCTTGAACTCTGGAAACATTATTTTATTTATCACAGTGGATAATACTTCAGCCTCTGGCTCCACCAATGGAAAGCATCCAGAGGAGGCTAGCAAGGATTTGGGTACCAACAAGAATCAAACTATGGGTAAAACTTCTTCAACTGGGATTGGCTCAGATAGCGGCAAACATCAATCCTCTTCAGCTATTGCACTCACCAGGGAAGCACTAATGGATTCACTCATTTTGCTTTCTTGTGAGGATTCAATGCGTTTGTACTCAACAAAGAATGTGATTCAGGTAGCTCTGTTGCCTTTTTTTTTATCATTCCAACAGCAAACTCTGTTCACAAGCTAAATGTTTTAATTATTGTTTAGGGAAGCAATAAGTCCATTTTTAAAGTGAAACATGTGAAGCCTTGCTGTTGGACTTCAGCATTTAAAAAAGATGGCAAAGTTTCTGGACTATTCTTGTTGTTTCAGACTGGTGTGATTGAAATCAGGTAGTAAGCATAAGATAATTAATAAAAGAATCTTGACTATGTAGCATAAATTACCCTCTCAACTGAATTTTTTTTTTTTCCTGTTTTTTGAAAACACACCATGCTAGCATACTATTGTCAACTTCTTTTGATATTAGTGATACCTGTCTCTGCAGATCTTTTCCAGATCTTAAACTGGTTAAAGAAAGCTCCTTAATGTCAATTCTTAGGTGGAACTACAAAGCAAACATGGAGAAGATGATGAGTTCTGACAATGAGCAGATTTCTTTGGTATCATTTGTTTATGATTTTTGAAATTGTTAGTTGCTGGATACTCTGGATGCTTCAATTAGATGGTTTTTTTCTCATTGTGAGGATTCTGCAGGCAAATGGCTGTGAGTTGGCCTTCATCTCGCTACCTTCTAGTGAAAATGGTCTCAGGTATCTTAATCCATGTTTAGCCAATGCTCAAATGCTATAACAAAAGTATTATAGCATAAATTCGAATCTAACTGCAGTGCTTTTCTAGGGTACTGGACACTTTTCCTTGTCTTCATGATAAGGTCCTTGCTGCTGCTGCTGATGCTGCTATCAGTATGTCTTCAAATCAGAAGAAAAAGCAGGTTCAAATTAATGGCGCAAGTTTTTACTGTTTCAGATATATGTATTATATTTCTTTCCCTTCTTTTTTCTTTCTTGTTTCTTTGCTGAAGCTTATATGCTTTGTCACAGGGTACTAAACCTGGTATTCTAGGTGGTATTGTCAAAGGCTTAAAACAAGGGAAAATAGAACAGACTACAGAAATTACTCCAACACCTCAATCTAATTTTAGTCATCTAGAGGGCATTTTCTCAAAGTCTCCTTTCTCAGACTCATCTCCAGTTATTAAAGATACTCAGGAAGCTGTGGAACTTGATATAGGTTATATTCCATTTCTATCTTCACCACATTGTTTTCTCTTAGTTAATTGTCTCACTGAACTCTTTCCTGTAAGTGCAGATGATATTGAGATAGATGAATCTCCTCTAGTCATGGAAACTTCATCACAGGAAGTGAAAAAGACAAAGAAAGGTAGTTTATACTTTTCGATATTAAATGTATATGTTAACGTATTGATTATTAACAATATGATTTTCACAACTACAGAAAAGGTTACAGAAAGGGAACAGTTACTAGGCAAGGCTGATGATATAAAACCCAGACTTAGGACACCCGAAGAAATTATAGCTCAATATAGAAAAGCTGGGGTAATGTCACAGATAGTTTTAGTAATCAGCTTCTATTCTCCATAGTAATATCTGCTTCAATAGATTACCTTATTTGATGTGGTAATTGCTTTCAGGATGCCTCATCAGTTGCTGCACATGCAAGAAACAAGCTTGTAGAGAGACAGGAAAAACTGGAGGTACGATAATTAGGATTATTGTAGAACTTACTAGTATTTTTATATAATAGAGACAACCACATTTACTTTGTTAGAGCTACTCATGAACATCTAGTTTCGCAGCTATTCTACCTACATTTTGCTGATCGATGATGATGAGAGAAAATATGATAATCCTATCAATTATGTAAATTTGAGTTTTCCCTTGTACTATATTATCGTTATCCATGAAGCATATACTGAACAAATTATATATTAAAATTGTACTGCCTTATATAGAGACTCTCTGTAGGCTATATTTGTTACATTTCCATTCAAAACTTAGTAAATGCATCTTAGTCTGTTCTTCTATGTCCGTTAAATGCTCACTGATGGTCTTGAATGGCTTCTAAGATGGCTTTTAATCCATGCACCAGAGAATTAGCAGACGCACTGCAGAATTGCAAAATGGTGCTGAAGACTTTGCGTCAATGGCAAATGAGCTCGTTAAGGCAATGGAGAATCGAAAGTGGTGGCAAATATGAACAAGGGACAGTCTGGTTTGGTTTGATTACGTTTTTTATTCATTTACTCGAAAGACCTATTCAGGCATCGGGGAGTTCTCATCCCAGGTACTTCTATTTTTGGTCTCACATACAATTGGCATTATAGCTGATAACTAAGACTTTAGAGCTTGAGCTTTCAACATATACTTCATCTTTGACGTAAAGCAGATAATGTAAACCACAGTTTACTTATTATTATTATGTTTTGGGAGGAGAGGGTGTAATTAGGTGAAATGTTTGTAAATAAAGCTGGTTGCATTTTTTTTTCTTTTTTTCCACATTCCTTGTACACAGGTTTTTGTTTCAGGCTCTAGTTGAGTGTTGTTGGGATTAGCGGATTGGTATTATCGACTTAGTAGATTTAGAGTGGTTAGAGGCTTTCAACAATATGAATGAGAGCTTTGCATGGAGTGTTAATTGCTGAGGATGTTGCTGAGTTGTGGATGGGTTTATATTGATCAGTGGTGGAGGTGTTGATACGTAATAAGGTCGAATAGTGGTGTGGAATGTGTGGTTGTTGAAGTGAGTGAGGAAGGCTCAGATCTAAAGGTTTTAGTGCTGGTGATTAAATGATATTTTTGGTAATGTATTGGGTGAGTATGTATTGATTGTGGATGGTAGGATAGTAGGGTGTGAAGAGGTTGGTTGAGTTGAGTTGTGGGGTGGTGGTGAGTTGAGGGTTGAGTGGATGGTTGTGATTGATAAAGAGGGTAATATGGCGCGTGGTTGCGTATTCAAGTAGGCTTTAGGTGTTTTTCTTTTTATGTCGTTGTCATCTGAAGGGTTCGCTGTGTGTATAGTCTATACTAGGTGTGGGTATGTTATTGTTTTCAGGCTTTAGATGAAAGGAATTTGCGGAGAGCTATGATTGTGTGTGAGTGTTATTTGTTAGTGTTTCTGTTTCGTGAGTTGACTGTGCTCTGCGGTGTGATGCATGCTGGGATAATGGAGAAGAATCGGGGGAAAATTCTCCAGTTTTGATTGATATGATTAATGGAGCGGGTAACTCTCAGCCAGGTTAGACGGATAGTACCGAAATCAATAATCCCAAAAATGTTAGCACTAGTTGGAATTGTTGATTATTTATTTTTCTCCTGGATAGTGAAAATTAATTACAAGCAATTAAATGTTTGTTTTTTTTTTTTTTTTTTTTAATAATGAATTGTGAGCTTTTTTTTTTTTTTTTTTTTTTTTAATAATGAACCTTGTGAGCTTCATGAATATATAATTAAACTCCAGAAGTCAATAGTCAAATTGATAGTACCATTCTTGAAAGTGGAAATTTTTTTTAAAGCAAATTTAAGCATCTACAAAAGTAACATTCTAACTAAGTTGGTGTTGTGTTGGCAATTTGAACTTGGATTTGATTTGATTAAAATTCATTATTTGGATTGTCCAACATTAATGTATTTACATATGAATAGAATGAACGTTAAGTTTTAAGAGTTCAAATACAATGAAATCAAATTATAAAAATAAGTAAAGGAGATTCAAGAAGAGTTGTGGTTATGTATATACAACATGAACCTCATTCGATTCACAACAAAATAGTTACTCATAGAATAGCTAGCTATTCCCAACTTTGTTTCAAGTGTAAATGCAGAATAACTTTTCCCTATGATCTTAAATTTTTGGTTGAAGTTATATATATATATATGTAGTAGTCTACTATGTGTAGATAGATATGTTTCAAACTTAAAACATAAATTTTGCAGAGCGATGGTAGGTATATAGTTATTCTTTTTCTTACTACTACACTCTGCGAAACAAACAAGGCCACAAAATTTTAGAAACTACCCTCAAATTCTTCCTTGTGTTATTGGCAAATAGCTAAGTGTTTTCAGAAGTAAATATTGTTATTAGCAACATATTTCAATAGCAAATATGGGAGGCTGCCTAATATCTAAAACATAAAACTGAGTTAAAGAGTTAAAAAGAAATAGCCAGAGAATTTCAGGAAAACTGAAGGATCCTAAGACCATGTAATGTCTCCCTTGAGAATGAACGAAAGCACAACTGCAGAAGTTACAAACAAGAAAAAGAAGGCCGTTGCTTACAACAATTTGTATGTGAAAAGTCTAGCTTGTATTGACCTGTCAGGGTACTAGGATCAGATATCTCCATCGCCATGAACGATTCTTGTATTAGCAAGTCTTCTGCCAACAAGATCCCTCAATTCAATTTCGCCAGGGAACCTGTTTTCCATTAGCTTCGAGAAAACCTACAGTGCCCAGTGAGAAACAATAATGAGTCACTGAAATTATTACTGAATTACAGTACGAGACATTGAACTTCAATTTGCATCAAATTTAGGTTTCAGTTTAATAAGACCAACATTACCATTCCTAAAATTTATGTAATATGTATTATTCAATTGGTTGTTTACTGAGTAAGAAAATCATCTGCCTGTTCCTTTTATTGGACTAGATTATACTGGCTTAGCATATGAAATTCTGCCTAAATTCTAACAAAACCAAAATCAAGTAATAGAGAATGAAATCAAATTAAAAAACAGTAACTGTACAAAATTGACTAATGCCTATGATGACCACAAGTGAAATTAAGTCATTATTATGCATACAGATGTGCATGACTCAAGTTGTCCCAACAAGTAATAACAACCTAAATGTCAAAAGCTACAGGAGTCATTCAAACTTCAAAGCAACATCTCAGAACTTAAGGCAGAACAAAAAGATATAAATCTTACCAATTCACCATTGCAATATACTTCAAATGCACCAGAACTCTGGAGGAAGGACTGAATAAAGTTTCCAAAAAGCCAAGTGCTTGCAATACTTCCAAATCTGTTTGCACGCAGAGAGTAATACCAAGAAGGTGGAACTGCAAATCCTAACTTTGGAAAGATTTGTTCACCTCCCATGATTAGTCCAATGATTCCGAATTGAAAAACTGGAACCACTTTGCTCAGTAAGCGCTTTGGAAGTGAGGGAGGATAATTTGCCAAAACAATATTAATCCCAGGAAATTGTGTTTCCAGCATGTTTTTCATAGTTATAGCAGTTCCTCTGCCAAATTAAAATCAAAACTTTGAAAGTTAAGAAAACAAATATTAATACAACAACAAGGAAATGTATTTGCTTCAATAAACAAAATAATTTTACCAAAAATTCATTTCTATTTTTTATGGAAAAGTCGCTTTCTACATTTCCTTATCTAAATTAACATTGCCTTTTCATTTTAACTTCAATGTAATAAATTAAGAAACAATCAATATGTATACCTAGAGATCACCATCACCAAAATTGCATTTAAGAGCAATAAGATTACCATTACCAAAATTTTATAGAAACTTATAGTATTAGTAAATTATTATTATTTATAGAACTAAATTAAAAGACTTTTACTTATTATCATGCTAAAAATTTTGCTAAAATTCTACTAAAATCTACCAATAGTGACTTTGTAGAAACTTCTATTCATATAATTTAAAATTTTATCTTATAATGATCGTGCCTGAAATTGAACCAAAACACTCTTTCAAGCAGGCATACCAATCAAAAAACTAGAGCTACCCAATATAGTTTGTCTCAGTTTGTCCCCCCTTCCTTCGTATAAATGAATTCCACAAAATTGTGGAATTCGAATGAACTCCCATTTTTGAATGTTTATATATTACAAAAAAAATGTTCATTGCAATTCTACAGTTTCAATTCTGTGGCATTGATCATGACTGAACCAAATTCCATCCAAATTGATGGAATTTCAAATGAATTCTACAAAACTTACACCTCAAGTCTTGTTTATAACCCAAATACCTCAAAAAAAAAAAAAAAGCAAAACAAAATTTCAATATCGACAGAAATTTGGAATTAAAACAAGAGATACCTATAAGAACAGGAAGCACAGAAATCAATATTAACAGTGCTGCCAGTGCCAGTGTCACCTAATCCACCAATTGCCATTGACGGTGATTTCTGCGTTTTAACAACCGAATTCAATATATTTTCTTCGAATTTAAGACTAAAAAAACAAACAGAGAAGAGAAAATGAGAAATTGAAGAAATACCTGTATAGGAAATTGAAGGGGTTTTTGCTGTTGTTGTTGGAGAACTTGATTAGGCTCTGTTTGGATGATGTTATAATCATTTAGAGCAGGTTTTGGAGGTGGTTGTATCGTAAAGAGATTTACAATATCGGTGAAAAATAGAAAGATTGGTAACCCTAAGAGCAGAAATTGAGATCGATCCATTTTCATCAATAACACTACCAGTCGCAGAGAAGAAGAAAGCCAGGGCCAGGGCCAGGGAGACGGCAAAAGAGTATGTAAAATCGAGTGCTTGCACTGGAGGGGAAAAGTTCAAATTAGTCCAAAATCTTAGAAGTTTGTACAGTATAAACCTCCAAATTACGAAATACATTTATTTATATATATTTTCATTCGAAAAATAAAAAAATTTAAAAATATTATGAAATTGAATTTATCAAATTTTAAAATTATAATAACATACTTAAAATTTTAAATACCAATAGTTATTCCTATTATAATTTTTAATATGTAAATTTTAGAAAATTATTTCTTTCCTATTGAAAATTATTATCTATACTAAATATTTCTATTATTTTGTTGTCATTTATACTTTTATTAAAAAAAAAGTTTATCTTTTATTATTTTGTTGTCATTTATACTTTTAGTTAAAAATTTTTTGACCATATTTAAATTCTTGAGTACTGGGGAGGGGAATTTAAACTTAAAATTATTATCAGGTTATATATGTATTTACCACTGGGTTATATCTTGATGTGCATAATATTTATAATGATATTTATTTTTATTCATCGCATGAAATGAAAAAAATATTTTGGTCCCTCTATGAAAAGATTATATCTCCACTACTACTTCTAATAAAACTATATTTAATCAAATATGACTATAATTTGAATTATTTCAAGGAAAAATTATTATTTAGTCCCTCATATTTTACATAATTATCCAACTAATATCAAGTTTTGCACAAATATTTAATTAGTCCCTCAAGTTTAACTCCGTCTAATTAAAAGGTCCTTCTATCTTAAAAGTTGATTTTTTTCTATCTGGCTGACTGACGTGTACCGGATTTTTTCTCTTGGGCTTCTTCTTCTCCGAGAAAGCCTTTGCAAAAGCCTCTACAATATGCTGTTGCGACTCCAGAATCATCTTCGTGCGTTTCGTCTCCATCTCCATTCTCATGGTCTCTATCTCCCTTGCCATTTCCATCTTCATCTGCTCCATTCTCACAAAACCATCTCCTAACACCTTGACTGCCGCCACCATCTCCTCCATCGGTTCTCTCTCCCTCTTCTTCCCAATTTCATCTGAACCCCTTAAAACCCTACTACTCCCCAACCCGGATCCATTCCCAATTTCATCTGAACCCCTTAAAACCCTACTACTCCCCAACCCGGATCCAGACCCAGTCCCAACTCCAAAATTAGGCTTAGAATTCGAGTTAGAACTCAAATTAGGGTTTCCAGTGTACTTCTGATCAACTTTGGCATAAAACTTGGGTCCTGGTTGAGCTATACTCACTTCGGTAGGTATTCTAATTCTAAAACCACTGCCAGCACTCCCACCAGAACCGCTTCCGCTCACATTACTGGGAGTACTTCCCCCAATTCCATTACGGTAAAGCTTATGAATGCTCCTTGTATTCATAATTGTATTTCCTTTCCATTCCTGTGATTTTCCATATAGAAACCTTGATTATCATCATCCTCCTCGTTCTCTTCCTCATTCACTTGCTGTTTGCCCCAAATAGAAGGACACTGTTGTTTCAGCATCTGTTCTTGCATCGCTTGACAATGGTACTGCAAAGACAGAGGAGACACTTAGACCCATTAGCCTATCTAAAAAGTTGAGACAAACCAAATCCACTTTCAAGTCACAAAATCCAAAACCCATTTTGTCGCTTGACAATGGTACTGCAAAGACAGAGGAGACACTTAGACCCATTAGCCTATCTAAAAAGTTGAGACAAACCAAATCCACTTTCAAGTCACAAAATCCAAAACCCATTTTGTTTAAATTAGTCTAGTTTAAAATTTTAGCTAATTAGAACTGAAATCATCATTTTCATTTTTCTTCATTTCTTGGTGACCAAACAGACCGAAACCCATATTACCCTCAAACAGAGGGTGTGTTTTTGTAGCTCATTTATAATACCTGATTCATTTGAGGAACAGAGTGGCCATAGCACTGGCTCGAGTAAAACCCAGTATTCTGATATTTTAGTGCTGTTTCTGGATTTTGGCTCCTGAGAGGACACATTAATCCTCTCCCTCGCTTGGAAGGTCATATTGGTCCACGTGAACTAGGGAGAAGTGTTTTAGTTTTTAGTCTTCAATTAATGGAAAAAAAATCAACTTTTCGGATGGAAGGATCTTTTAAACCTGAGGGACTAGTTAGATATTTGCGAAAACTTAAAATTAATTGGATAATTATATAAAATTTGAGGGACTAAATAATAATTTTCCCTTATTTCAATAACATGGATCATTGAAATTTAACATAAGGGTGCATTAAGAAAAAACAAAGAAAAAATTATACCTTAATTACATTACTCAAAATTTTCAAAACTGTGTGCAAGTCAAATAAAGATAAAAATTAACGAGCCCAAGGGGTATTAAATAAAATTTAGTTTTAATAAAGATATTTAATATTTAGAAATTTAATATTGACAAATAAAGTTCAATGACTTAATAAACACAACTCAATTAGTTCATAAATAATCAATTTTCTATATTTAAATCATGGTCTTACGAATTGGAACCGAATCGAAATCAATCCATAATAATAAGAATCAGAATCGGATCAATATCGTCAGCTTAAAATTTTGAATCTAAGTTGGCAAGTTTGATCCGGTTCAAATTGAAAATTATATTTTTATTTTAATTTATAATTACTTAGTATATTTTATGTACTTCTACAAGTCTAAATAAATTTGTTATTATATGATACATTTAACTTAAAAGTTAAAATTTTTTTAAAAAATAAAAATGGTAAAAAAAAGTGTTGTATTTTTTGATACAAATGGGAACTTAATAATATTATTTTGCTTCTAAATTTTTTTTACTTAGTCTAAAATTAGATTATTTGAAATATTTATAAAACTAATGAATTTTATTTTTTATCATTCTAAATTCATTTTAAAATAAAATTTATGAATTTTTTTTATACTTGCTTACTTTTTTCAAGAAAAAATACATAAATTTAAAAATAAAATTCTATTATTTTTGTGAAAAAATTAATATGTATATAGTGAAATTATGACGAGAATCGGTGATCCATCGAAATCATGTTAAAATTGCCAAAAATAAAAATATAATCAAAACCTATGCACTTAAAATTGAACATATGGATTTAGGGACGAAGAGTTTTAATTATGATTAAATCTCGAGCCGAATTAGATATTTTATAGTAACAGGATTCTGATACCATAGTTTATAAAAGAAAAAAAATTGAACCGGGATTCTAATTCAATGAACCATGCCTAACTGCTGGAGATAAAGTAAGGAATGTGGTAAGAAATTTCTTTTTTGGAAAAGAATTCTGTTTGTTCGAATTATATTAAAGAAGAAAAAAAAAGGTAATTCCGTCTGATAAAGGGGCGGGTCGTCATCAAATGCGTGTCCTCACCGACCCCTGTATTAAACATGACAAATTAATCACCAATCAAAATCCATCCTTGAATAGGTCAAACCTCAACTCGCTGCCGGTGGTAAACTTTCTCGCCAACCAAACAGAACGTAGACCAACTTGCACTCGTATTTTACTTTTTTCGGCCTTTCTTATTCCAACTGTCGCAAGCGCCCAAGTAACTGGAGTGTTTATGTTTCGTCCACTGATTCCTACAGACGATAGAGAACTATAAGAAAGTAAAGGCAAAAACGTGAGGTTCTTGTTCAACCAGCAATAGAGGTTTATATACCCTTGTATTATCTTTTTCTCGTTTCTCTCTGCTTTTGCGGGTAAGGTTAAGAGAGACCCGGAAAGAATTTCTCTTTGTAACTTCGATGGCGAGTTGGGTCTTATCAGAATGTGGCTTAAAGCCGCTTCCTCAATTCTTCGCCAGACCCAGAACCGGTGCCGTTTTGCGCACCAATTCATCAAAACCCAGATTTTTGCAGACAAGCAAGACAGTTACAGATCTAAGACAACCCTTTTCTTTTGGAGAGAGAAGTTGGAGGGTTAAAGTGAGTGCTCCATATAGAGTAGGAGAGGAAGAGAAGGGAAATGAAGAAATAAAGGGTGCTATTGGGATTATAGAAGAAAAAGAAGGTAAATTTGATCCAGGAGCGCCGCCACCGTTTAAATTGTCCGATATTAGGGCAGCTATACCAAAGCATTGTTGGGTTAAGGACCCATGGAAGTCAATGAGCTATGTAGTTAGAGATGTCGCTGTGGTTTTTGGTTTAGCTGCAGCTGCAGCTTATCTTAACAATTGGGTGGTTTGGCCTCTGTATTGGGCTGCTCAGGGAACAATGTTTTGGGCTCTGTTTGTTCTTGGCCATGATTGGTAATCACTCTCTTCCTTTTGCAGATCTGGTTTCTATTTGGCTTGTTTTCTTGCTGAATTCTGTTGCTAATTTGCTTTCTCTTGGTGTTTGGATTGATGCTGTAGTGGGCATGGAAGCTTTTCGAACAATCCCAAGCTAAATAGTGTTGTTGGGCACCTTCTTCATTCTTCAATTCTTGTACCTTATCATGGATGGTAATATATGTTGCATGTTTTTCAATGTATTTTCTTGTATTTGTAATTTTTAGGATTTAATTAATTTGGTTAGTAATTTACAGGAGAATTAGCCATAGGACTCATCATCAAAACCATGGACACGTTGAGAATGATGAATCATGGCATCCGGTTAGTGATTTATCCAATTTTTATGGATTTTTTATTCAGAATTGATGATTATAGGCCATCAAGCTTAATTAGTTACTGTTTTGAATTGCAGCTGCCTGAGAAAATATTTAGGAATTTGGACAACATTACAAGAAAATTGCGCTTCACTGTTCCTTTTCCAATGCTTGCCTATCCTTTCTATCTTGTAAGTCTTTGATATCCTGTTAAACAATTTTATTTAAAGAAGTTCAATTGTCTAGCAGAGAAGAACATTAGACGTGATGCTGATACCCTGACATGACTATTCTGTGTTTTGTTGGGTATCACGTCTCAGAAGTGTTCATAGTAGTTCATTGCTGATAAGTTCTTCTATGTTCCAGTGGAATAGAAGCCCGGGAAAAACTGGTTCGCACTTTCATCCAGACAGTGACTTGTTCTTGCCGAATGAAAGGAAGGATGTGATTACTTCCACCATATGCTGGACTGCGATGGCTGCTTTGCTTGTGGGCTTATCTTTTGTAATGGGTCCTATTCAATTGCTTAAGCTGTATGGAATCCCATATTGGGTAAGTTTTAATTTTTTTTCTAACTTTTGGACATATATTTTTGACATCATAAAAAGTGAAAGTCTTAACTTGACTTTGCTTTGCTATTAGGGTTTTGTTATGTGGCTGGACTTTGTAACGTACTTGCATCACCATGGTCATGAAGAGAAACTTCCTTGGTACCGCGGAAACGTAAGCATTTCTTTGTTAATGTTTCCCTTTTCTTGTGTCATCATATTTCAAGTTTTGACGCTACCTTTAAATTCAAAGATTTGAAAAGTTAATAGAACCAATGTCATGTCTATGTCGAGAATTGGTGTTCAATATTGAATCTTTTGTAAAATAGTAATTACACTGTCAAAAAGTTGTCAATGGAGACTGTCTTGTTTGGCAATGAAGTTGTGATTTGAAATCAAATTTGACAGGAATGGAGTTATTTAAGGGGAGGACTGACGACACTTGATCGTGATTATGGATGGATTAATAATATCCATCATGACATTGGAACCCATGTTATTCACCACTTATTTCCTCAAATCCCTCATTATCACTTAATTGAAGCAGTGAGTATTTCTTTAATCTACTAAGCAAACTTGCATATGCAATTGTGAGGAGCAATCTCTTAGTATCTAAAGTGAGCTCCCTAATGTTTCTCTAATTTTTTGTTCTTTGATATTTTATCTAGACTGAGGCAGCCAAACCTGTGCTTGGCAAATACTACCGGGAGCCAGAGAAATCAGGGCCTTTACCTTTTCACCTAATTGGAAGTTTGGTAAGAAGCTTAAGGAAAGATCACTATGTTAGTGATACTGGAGATGTAGTTTACTACCAGACTGATCGGCAACTTAGCGGCTCGACATCAGAGTAGGACGCGTTTCGATACAGCCTTGGGCTCTTCACAGTTGGTTTCTTCACGTAGCTTCAACGGGTTGTTTGATCTTTGTATTGTGAAAAAATGGCCAAGGTCAGTTGATATCATTATATTCCACAGTGCTCATCACAGGAAAATTATTTTTCACTAGAGGGTGATTATGATGCCTGCATAAAATTGTTGTAGCTGCATTTTTAGTCAAGGTAGAAGATATAGATTGGGTTTTTTTTTTTTTTTTACATTAGTGCTGTAATTTTGAGGGAAAAATTGTATCCTATCATTTGTTCTTGAAGAGGAAATCATCTCTTCAGCTAATTACATAATATATTGGTCAATTTATTCATTGCTGAAGAAAATTGAGGTAAAAGCCTAACAATTTATTCATATTTCTTCCTCTTTTTGCATTTTTAGTATTATACCTATTTTTTTTCTTTCAAAAAAATTCATATTTTTTAAATTTATTCATGTCTCATTAGATTTTATAGCTATGAGACTAAATTCCTTCATAGTCAGTGTTTTAACTAACCAAATAAAGACTTATTTTAAAGGAAAATGTTAATAATCTTTAATTAATATATTTTAAAATCAACTATCAAGAGACCAGATAGGATGAGTTGGACTAGTGAACTTTCAATATTTTTCACTTAAAAAAAAATATTTTAAAATCATATTTTTTATGACTGAAATAGCAATAGGCCGAACAAAAAACTTTTAATTGTAAACATCAACTTATCATTAACGATTAATCATTCAAAAAAATCAACCATCAAATCACATTTTTTTCCTGGAGTTCCATCAAAATCATGTCAACAAACGGTAATATGCTATTATGTAGTTTTGTTCTGATGTTGTGTCGTTTTCTCTCTGATGTGGTAAAGAAGATACGGGGCCTCGCAAGTGCAAAATTGTGGCAAGCAACAGTACAGAGAAAGTGCCAAAATGATAAGAGTTCGAGCCATCCATTCACAATACAATGAAAGTTACATCACATGGATCAGAAGATATAATCAAATTTTGATGGCCACAATGAATCCGGAAAAAGCATAAATTTTCCTCTTTACTGCTTTAGCTGTACGCCACCTCATATTGAGATCTATTTTTCAATTTGCATACCCGTTTTTATTTGAACCATGATGAAATTTAAATAAAATAAAATATTTTAATTGTGGAAATTTTAAATTTAAATTTTTAAAAATTCGTATTATCCAACCCTTTAATATAATATCAGTATTAAGATTTTAATCTTAGGACTCATTAATTGATCGAGTCGCCTTTACGTAGATTGTATGGAGATTTTAAAATGTTTCATGTGTCAGATTTCTAACACCCTTAGAATATTTACATATGTGTTGGATACTCTGAAAACTATGTCTTATTATTCTTTTAATTTTATTAATTTCTAAAACATTAAAAGCTTGAAAAAAAAAAAAAAAACCTTAAACTATAAAAATATTCTCAATTATGCATCTTATTATAAATAAACTCGAAAATGACCTTTATAATCTAGGCACCACCATTTTAAAACTTCCATACATTATTAGCACCTTAAATTCGAGTTGAGATCACAAATTGGAATAAATTGCTATTATGGTGGGACCCATTGTTTAACTTTGGGTTCGTTAACACAAGGACGTAAAATTCATCGTTTTAGTCTTGTATAAGCGACTTGCTGATAATCTCTCTGTTTTTATTTCTATCTGCAGTTCTCATCTGTGCATAAATGTCCAATTCTAATACAGTGAGATTACATAAGTTACTTTGCTTTTCCGAGAGAGTTTGTCATCTTACCATAGTTTCTTCTTCATCACTTGTTCAAGAATTTAACAACTCTTTCTCATCTAGAAAGAGATTGAAAGTTTCAGATTTTGAGCATCAGGAACTAGATTTGCAAACCTATATTGGTGCTGCATCAAAAGTCAGTTGAACACAAGTGAGTGCTCATATCATTATCTTATTGACATTTGATTCCGTTTTGATGAGATAAACGTTTGCAAGGTTTTTTTTTATTATTATTTTGAAAGCAGACATGATTTGGAATTTTAGAATAGTCCTTCAATGAGTTAAATTTTTTTTCATAGGTTTAGGAGAAGTTGTACCAAAACGATGACTTTTGCATCTTCAAGTTTATTAACCTAAGGTCAAGTAATGGGTCCCATCATAATATTATTCCAATCTAATTTAAGGTTTCAGTTCAAATTTAAGGTGTCAATATATTTAAATTTCGAAATGGGAGTTTTCTGACTATAAAAATCATTTTAAAATGATTTTGCAATAAGACGCATAGTTGAGAGTATTCTTGTAGTTTAAGAAAAAAAAAACATCAAAAACTTTTTTAAAACACTTTGAAAACCTTTAGAGATATTTTTAAAATTTTATAAGATAAAAATATTAATTAGATAACTTTTTATTTAAAAATTGAAAATTAAAGGGGAATAAAAGAAGCCAAAAAAACATTAAATTATTATTTACAATTTGTCGAATTATTGTCAAATTCAAGAGTTAATTTACGACATTAAATTGTTATTTTTATTTTAATTAAATAAAAAATGCAATGTATTTAATTTAAAATTAAATATAATCAAATTGAGTGACGTTGATGTAACATTATATACTACACTTGTAGTATTGATCACTGATTCTGATTACATCCATGGGCAGGGTTAGTTAGCATTCGGGTATGAAAAAAAATCAGTTCGATGTGATTGAATATTTTTAGATTATAATCAAATCCAAAATCAAATAATATAAAAATTATGTTATATCAAATCATTTTATTTATTTTCGATTTAAAAATAAATTTGGTTAGATATATAAAACCGAACCCAAATTGATAACCAATCGGTTTTCACTTTTAAAAATAGAATAATGACTGAAATTTGGAAACATCAAGCCAAACTGGTTCGGTTTTGGGTTATAACTGATTATATGAGTGGATTGATAGAAGGACTCAATCTAGCTTGCTTTGTGTGTGGCCCAATTTCCCAAACAAGCCTTTAATAGATTATGGGCTTTTTTAAAAATATCGGGGTGGCCCAATTTAAGAAAGCAAATGAAGCAATATATGGTCAGCAAGTCACGTTCAGGTGAGTCGGTGAGAGTGATCTTCATGGTAGGCCCCACACTTTAGAAAAGGGTTACATTGCAATACTCAATAGTCAACAAACGCGGCTCTAACCCGAAATTCAATTTTCTTTCTTTTCGTTGAAATTTCAATGCCCAATTGTACGAAAAACACACAAATAAATTGCGAAATCCAAAACATTTTTCTGTCTTAGTCCCTTTTTTTTAATCTTCCGTTTAAAATTTTAAATTAAATTTTAAAAATTATTACTATTCTTAAATCTGTATATATTTTTACGTATATTTTTTAAATTCTTAATTTCATTAAATTTATTTTGTAAACTCAGTTTTAACTCTTCGCTGTAATTTTTATTTTACTAGATTTTTAATAAATTTAAGTTGGAATAATTTTTTTAATTCCAATTTGTTTTATTTTTATTTGTTTTATTTTATAAAATTATAAACTAAACCACCACTAAATAGATTGTCACCCGTGAAATAATATTTTAAGTTTTTTTTTTTTTTTTTTTTGCCATGCAAAGTCGCGAGCGCGAGAAACACACAAGAGGATCAGAGAGTTTACAGGCCAAATTCGCAAGAGCGCAATGAATTTCACGAGCGCGAGAAGTGCAAAATGAGAGTCAGAGAGTTTACAGGCACAATTCGCTAGCGCGCAATGAAATTCGCGACCTCGCTTTGTGTTTTCCAGCCTGCGCAGTCTGTACTCTTTTGGTCATATCTCTCAATCTATAATTCCGATTTGGGTGATTCAAAAATCCATGGAAAGCTAACATTCTATTTTTATATAGAAAATCCTTATCTTTTTATATGGTTGGAAGTTACAAAACATTTTTTTACTAGGAATAATATTTATGTTACATCCTTTTTCAAACAATCTATAATTCGATTTTGCTTAATACCTTAAATATTATTATGCACTTTATTTTAAAACTATTAATTAATACTTTAGAATACTATTTATCAGTAATTCATTTGCTGATTACTTCACTAGAACTCTAATCTATTCAATCAATTTGAATTAATTAATAAAATTAAATTTAAGATAAATAAAAATATGATTTGTCGGACCAATGGGTCAAACCTGGTTTTCGGAATAGTACTTTATAGTAACTGAATGACATGTAACGCTATTTTTTAAAAAGGAAATTGCATCGCATCACATTATCTTTCAATTTTCAACCTTCTCGCCTTCTTGGTGTGAAAGCAACAACCCACCTTCTTGCTCTTCTTCTACCACTCAACACTACTGCCCAACAAAAATAGCATTCAAATCCAAATCCTGCGCCCGCCTCTCTCTCTCTCTCTATCATTAATTCTCTTTACACCATACCTCTACTGATGATTTGCCACGTTATATAAAATAAAATTTGAAAAAGAAAGAAAGAAAGAAAGAGATCATCCTTTTAATACAAAACCTCTCTCTTTCTTCTTAATTTCTCACTCCCTTTCTCTCCCTCCTTCCCTCTTTCCCAACTAAACAAATAACTAAGCAATGCCCAGCTCAAACAGCAGAACAGCAACTCCTTCTGGTTGTTTTTCAAGCATAGCTCGCCTCCTTCTTTGCAAAGGTAGCCTCCAAACACACCCTTCAGATCAAATTACAGATCATGTTCATAATACAGCAACAGAGTTCAAAAATCTAAATGAAGCATCAAAGCATGACCAAGTCAACTTTAAAGTCAAAGTTGAAGCTTCAGCCGCTGCAGCTACTCCAGGTCCAGGAGTAGTAGCCAGGTTGATGGGCTTAGATTCTTTACCGGATACTAATCGGATTCCAACAAATGGAAACACTGTTACGCGTAGTCGGTCAGTGAATTTTATGGATTATTTGTTTGAATTTGATTTATCACAAGCTCATCATCGTAGAGTAAAAACGTCCCTGTCGTTTCGCGACGTACCGACATTACAGAATCAGAAGAATAATGACTTCTTTCTTCTTTATTTGGATAATATAGAGAAAACCAAGAAAACTCGACCTAATAAATTTAGAAAAGCTGAAGTGGGTCTTGAAGAGAGCAACAAGAAAGAAGAGAAAGGAGCAGTAGATGTAAGGAAGGAAAAGAAAAATCAAAGAAACAACAATTTGAAGATTTCTAAGTTGAAGGATGAGCCAAGAAAGCAAGTCATGCACGATAATAAACAGTTTTCAAGACCTGGTAGTTGTAAAGGAGGTCAAGTTTCTTCTGGGTTTGTTTCGCCTAAAAAAGTTAAAGATCGTAGAGTTCCCAAAGGAAAATCAAAATGTGCAGTAAAGCCAATCAACCAGAAGGAGGTGCTGGTTGAATCGAAGCTAATGAAGAAAATCAAGAAACAACGTGCAATGAAAGATTTACAGTGTTATTCTGAGTGTAGTTCAGATGATTCAAGTCCAGTTTCTGTTCTTGATCTTGACGAATTTCCTATTTATGATGATCAAACTTCTTTATCACCAGGTACTCACTCTACCAAATTTCCTGTTCTCTGCTTAGTCTTTTTCTTCAATTTTCTTAGCTAATTGAATTCTGATTCTTAATTAATTTTGCTAAGCAGATTGTACAATTGGTCATCAAAATTCAAACCCAGAGAAGAAATTTCCACCCAAAGCGACTGACTTTGAGTACTGTTTTTCACATCCTGCTCGCTTATTAAACACTTGTGATAATGCTACCAAGTATTACACAGAAGTAGTAAGAGAGCTGTGCAAGTTGACAGAGGAAGATATGAAAGAGTCAAAATGGGTTTCAGAAAATGTGTTGCAGTTGGAGAGTTTTGAAGAGATGTGTCTGGATTTTGGGCAACAAATTCTGGATGTACTTGTAAAGCAATTAGTAGAAGAACTTGTTGGATTCCATAATTGAAGATTGAAATTGAATTACTTATTTCAGTGATTGATAGAAAGTGTTAAAAAAAATGTATATCCTGTAACACTGAGCAGAGTCCTTTTATTGTTTTTGTGTATTTGAGTTGTACCAGTTACTTTTTACAAATGGTTACTAAAATCATATATCAACATATTATTTTGTTTTAATAAAATTTTTTATATTTACCTACACCTGGTGTATGAAAGAACTCATATACCATACCAATCAAAATACAAAGTTTTAAGAAAATATTATTATTTTATTTTTTTGGGTAAAAAATATAATCGTTCAACTGTTTGTGATTAGTTTATTGTGTAGGTAAATCTTTCCCTCCCTACTCCAATTACCTCTCACCTCTCTTTCTCTAACAAAATCTCTGATCACATGTAAGTCATCTAGTTAATATTACTGAATAAAACTTGAGAAGTAAACAATTAAAAATTACATAACCATACCAACTGATTTAGTGGTACTTTTAATAAATAAGACACAAAGTATGCAATGTGAAAGGAGTTAGCCGCTTTGGGGTGGATAAGTGCAGTGTCTGCACAAGGGAAGCAGAAAGGATTTTTAAGGTCAGAGTCAGACTGAGAAAATGAGAACGTGTGTTTTTTATATACCAAGGAAACTTTTGTTTTGGAGTATTAAAATTATAAGACACTCCGTGTCAAACGCGCAAGAAGTGGAATGTCAAAGCAAGGTCTATTAAAGTAGAAAGAAGCTTGGGATGATGGCAGAGACTCTGTCTTAATTAGATGGAAAAGAGTGTTAAAAATGGGAAAATGATAACTAGTGTAAACATCAAACATGTGATTAACTTCTCAGTTATTTAAATAATAATTATTAATAGAATGTATATTGAACTAAGAATCAAGTTATCAAACCCACCCAGATTAACTCGGAGAACCGGATTTAACACCAAATCGATTTTACTTTTGAACCATTTAAGAAAAAGAGCTGGATTGAACTAATTAATCTATTGTTGAACCAGATGACATCCATAGACCTGGTTGATCCAGACTGATCTTTTGATATTTTTAATTATTTTTTATTATATTGTAATTATTTAATTAAATATATATTATCAATATTTTTTAGCCCACTAATACAATTGACCGGCCAATTAAATCAATAATCCATCCACCCGGTTTTTCATTCAGATCAAAGTTCGGGTTGGATTTCGTAACATTGCCATGAATAACCATTCCTAAAATACCCCACATATAGTAGACCTGGTTGATCCAGACTCGATCTTTGATATTTCTTACATTAATTTTTCTACTTTATATTAGCTAATTACTTTCAATCTAAATATATATTCACTTCAATATATTTCTCTAGCCCACTAAGTACCAATTGACCGCGCCACATAAATCAATCAACTCCATTCCACCCGCGCTTTTTCATTCAGGATCCACAAGTTCGGGTTGGACTTTCGTAACGATTGCCATGAATAAACCATTCCTAAAATACCCCACCATTAATTATATATATACTACTATAATATATACTACTATATATATTCATATACTATATAAGGTATATATACTCATATCATTATATAATTATATATATATATATATATATTATATATCATCATATATATCATTAAGAATTTCTCTTCTCATCAGATATAAACCCACTTTGTAACTACTTAAATTTATATATTAAGAATTTCTTTCTCAAGATATAAACCACTTTGTAACTATTAAATTTTTAAAATTTAAAATTTAAAAATTTTTAGAGTTTTTTATCTCTATATATAAATATCCGTATTCAAAAATTTTCTTTCACAATGGCTTTATTATTTTTTTTTTTTTATTGCCTCTTTCAATTATTTTGCTTTCAATTCTTTGTGTTTTTTTGATTATGTTGTATTTATTTATTTATTTTTGATATATATGTTATTGTTGTTTTCAGATTTTAAATAGCAAAAGTATGACAATATTAACTCTCTAATCTAGATATATCACCATCTTTTCCGACTGAGGTGATTAACTCTTCAATCTCTTTTTTTCATTCTTTTTCTTTTTCTATTTATTGAAGGAACTTTTTATGAATTTCTCTGTTTTTTTAATTATTTGCATATCATCTTCCTTTGTATTTAAAAATACAATAGGAGAACACATAGAGTCAATATTAATTATTTACTTTATACTTTTTCACAAAATAATATTTTATCTTCTTAATCTTTATATTTTGGAATATAACATTTTTAAAGATTTTGATATTTTTGGTTATTATTTATCACTCTCATATAATTATAATTTAAGCAATAGCAATGCTCTCATATAATTGATTATTTATTTATTTAGGTATAGCATTCTTTCACTAAAAAAACAAGACAAACATAAAGTGTCTGAATCTGGCAGAGCCATCTATTTTATTTTTAACAAAAAAAAATTACTCATGAACCCTTTTTTTTTTTCTCTTACTATTTAGACCTGCATATTATGAGTTTTTATATTATATATATTATATATATTTAAAACCCTAAAAAATTAGGTTTTGTTTAAAATTTTAAAAAATTTTGAATTCAAATCTTTTAAATAAAGTAAATAAACCAATAGTTAAGACTTTGTTCTTGTGTAAACTTTCTATTTTTTAATCTACTTAAGTTAAATATATTAAATTAAACTAAAAATAAATTCTTTACCTTTGGAAATTATTAGTACTAAAACTTCTTTTAATGGTGCTTCTATAGGGGTCTTCTTAAAGACTTTGTTTTGTGTAAAACTTTCTATTTTTAATCTACTTAAGTTATATATATTAAATTAAACTAAAATAAATTTTTACTTGGAATTATTATATAATAATTTTTAATGTTTCTATATTTTCTATGCTTTGTAATAATTAAATTATAAATAATATTTATCTATATATTATCCATATTAAATTATTTGAATCGTAAAAATTTTATAGATTTATCTACGATGATTTATGGTGCTTAAATTGTTTAAATTATCTATACAAATTACCTAATCAGGATATTAAATTTTATAATTAATTAAATTATTAAAATCTATGTAATATGCTAATTTAATAATGCAATGTGTGGGAAAATAGATATTTTAATAATATATTAAATACAATTTATAAAATATAATATAAAATAATAAAGCAATCAACTTGTGTAAAGCGCAGACCTTCAACTAGTTTAGGAGTAAATCAAAAGCATTTTATTGAAAATGAAAAATTCAAAGATATATATCTATAAATTGTAATAGTTTTTCATGGTATTCTTTTTTTAATCTTTAATTAAAATAAAATGCGAAATATTTGAGATCTAATAAGTAATACTATCTTGAATTTTAGGATTTATTACGGTTGTACCTTATTTTTAAACTTTTGATAATTTTTCTACTTTTCTTTTACTTCTATCGCATGGCATAAGAAAACCTTATTTAGTATCTGTCTCCTATTTTAGGTTGACAAGGCCGACGGAGGAATTGCAGACTACATGAAATTAATAATATATTGTGGGCCTCACCAGGCCTTACTATATGAGATAGTAAGGCCTCATGTTTCTTAATGGGCTCCAAATCCAAGCTTAACAAACCGAGCTAAAAAACCGAAGTTGATTTACATAAACAATAATAATAATAAAAAATAACTTGATAAAACCAAAAGTTGGAGCCTCTTCTTTCTTGAAACCTCAAAATTTCTTATTCAAATGACCATGAAAATTTTTAAAATTTTCTCAAAAAATTAAACCTTTTAAAAAATATTAAAAGTTTATTTTTAATTTATTTCTCATTGTTAATTGGTTTATTTGCCTAATTGTAAACTTTATAATTCTGAAAGAATTTATGACATTTTTAAATGATTTTAAAAATTAATATTTTGGATTTTTTTTAAATAGTTACTTTTCACATGCTAGTCAACAAATTGGTTACTTTTCCTTTTTTTTTTTTTTTTCATTTTGCCTAGAGATATAAACTAATCAATTACATAATATGAAACGTCCAATAATTTGCACCTGATTGGTCTTTTCACTTGTATGAGAAATAGGAGATTTCGAGTTTGAGTCCTCTCGACCACAGTTGCTTTTACCAATTTGATGAGTTAAGGGAAGAATTATTCCATGCTGCATAGACCGCAATGTTATTCAATTCATAAAAGCCAATAAAAAATACTTACGATAATTTAGTACTCTTTTCTGTAAGTCTATTCCCTATACTTAATAGAAAATCCAAAAGTAAATAACATTAAAAGCTACGAGGAGTGCAATTTAATAATTTCCAACTTTTGGTTGCAGATTATTCAAAGATTAAAAGGAAAAACAAATGATGAGAGATGGGAAATTGGGAAATATGTCAATAGGGCAGGTTAGAGAGAGAGAAAATTAATTCAACCGACCAAGTCCAATAACCTTTGACTTGTGTTTTATTTTGTGTTTACCGAATAACCAGCAACTTCCTTCCTAGTTCCTATAGTTTCTTATTCAATTACGGTCAAAATTAACCAAACCTAAATCATACCACGTCAGCAGCTATCGTTCCCACGTACCCATTTATATATATAAGGATTAATTATTATTTAATTCCTAGAGTTTAGTGGGTTATACAAAGGTGGAACTAGGGGTTTTAATCTACAATAGTATTTAAAAAGATAATAATGTAGCGAAAATCAATAAATATAATTAACTAAATCAATTCTTTCAAAAAAAAAAAAAAAAAAAAGCAGTAAGGTGGAACTTAGGGTTTGTAGAAATGCTATCAATATATTTAAAAAGATAACAACGATGAAGCGAAAAATCAATAATATTGGCTAATTTAAAACTAAATCAAAGGTTCTTGGTAAAAACAATAAAAAAAAAAACGTAATACTGAAACTCAATAAATTTGCTTCCACCATATTCCATACCTTTTGTTTTAAACTACAATTTTTTAAATTCTGAAAAAAAATCATTATAATATTAAGGAGATATATATTAATTTTTTTTAAAAAAATGGAATTATAAAGACGTCAAAAAAAAAAAAAAAAAAAAACGTAACTAACTGAATCAATAAATTTGCTTACATATTCCATACCTTTGTTTTAAACTAAAATTTAAATTCTGAAAAAAATATTATAATATTAAAGAAATAGTAAACGATTCATATTATTTTTTTTTAAAAAATGGAATGTATAAAGAGAAACAAACTCAGTCATATATCAAATTTATTTTTTTCTTTTTTTTTTTTAAATTCTGTCAGTGCGGTGATTATAATATTTCTTTCTATAAATAAATGATTATAAAAAAATTTGCAATAAGAAGGTTAAAAAAATTTTAGAATTTAACAAAAAAGCTTATAAGGCAAATTTCTACTTCAAAATTTGGGGTCAATTATATAAAACTAAAATATCATATTTATTCTTTTAAAAAATCATATTTATTGAATTAGTTACATATTTATGTTAACAGAAAGTTAAATAAATAAAAATTGAATGGAATATTGGAGGCGAGGTGGCTAGGGGTGAGCATTCCATTTGATCAATTCGATTAATTCGATCAATTTAATCAATTCGATTCGGTTAATGAATGTTCGATTAAAGGTTCGGCTAAAAGTTAATAAAATTAACCGACTCTCAAAACTATGCCATTTTAATTATTAAGCAGATAATAAAATTAAAAATTTAAAAATTTTAATTTTTTATTTTGATTAAGTAGTGATTAGTAATTTTCATTAATTTTTATTTCGGTTAAAGTAGGTTAATCACAAATTTTAATTAAATCCATCAGTTAATTAGATTTTCATTTTCTTTAATTTCGATTCGTTAATTATCAAAAGTAATTAAGCCAAAACGGTTTGATTAAGTTCAGTTAAATAAAAAAAAGTTCAGCTAATATACTTTGATTAAAAATATTACTCAAATTAATAAAATTGGCTGAATACTCACTTTTCGGTGGCCACAGCTCACTTGGAGCCCAATAGTGCTCTGCCCTTAACTATAATTATACTATTAAAAACATCAACTTTCAATATTCAATTATCTAGTCTTTGGCTTATATTTTTGTTAAACCAGTAAATTCATCCATTTAAATTTTATTTTAACTTTTTCTTAATTAAAGTAGATTTAATAATAAAAAATGCAAAAAAACAAATAATTCAAATATAAAAGAACAACGCAATTAAAAACACACGGTTCAAGTTTTATATATCCATACATGAAAATAAAAGAAGATTGATTAAATATCTAGCTATTGAAGTGCAGCGGAAGCGATATCAAGAGTACAACTGGAGTTAAACCTCTTAGCCCCGTACCACGAATCTACCTTAGCAAAATGTGAAGAAGAACAGAGAGTTGGAGAGAGAGAGAGCGCCAAGTTTTTTTTTTGATAGTGTGTTGTGAGAACATGTTCTGCCTTAGCAAGACATGGAAGAGAAATGTGCATGCTTGTACTTTATATGTAAACTAATATCAATAAATAGAATATTTACGGATGTTTATTAACAAACTCGTTTAATATAACGGGTATTTAAAGATTTATATTTATTTTTATATCCGTAAATGTACATATAATAATTTTATTATGTAAATCAATTTATAACTATATATTTTTTCTAAAGAACCGCAGCGGAACAGAACAGTATCCTTAAATACTCCTAACATTTTCATCCCTAAATTTGAAGGATTTCATAATAATTTGCTGTTACCATATCGCTAATGAAAAGGAAGAAAAAGCGCGTTTCCATGGGCTGGGACCCACCAAATCGTGATCCTGCTAGCGTCACTTGTGACGGTTAATGAGAATTGCGTAGTGGTTGATTTGTAGGGCCTGAGGCCCATTTATTTTCAGCGATCGACATAATAACGCTCGCAAAAGAGGACCCAGCCTGTTGCCTATAATTTCCATAATACTAATTAATATAAATATAAATAAAAACACGTCTCATTGTGGCTTCTGCTGGGAAGGAACAAACGATTTCAGTTTTGATGGTAATGATGAATTTGTATTTGTAGGTCCACTCAATTATTTTGCTCTTCCAACCTACCAAAAGCAATTAAGGATTAGTGTTTGCATCTTGGATCCCTTTTATTTATCTTAACTAATCTTTTTGACCAAGTAATTTTTGAAACTATAAGCATGCATTAATGTAATTAAATGTACTTTTTTTATGTCCAATTACAAATTTTGGTAATGTTTGGTTAGAGTAAGTAGACCAGGGAAGTATATAAAGTGTTTGTATTTGATTTGTATTATCAATTCTATTTTCTCAAAGGTAGATCATCCAACTTCTCTTACACAAGGAAAATAAGTTCTTTAAGTATGGATAGAGAAATTGCACTTCCTTAGTTAAATGCTATGAATTTACTAATTTAATCTATTATCTAAGTTCACTCAAATTTATATTATGGATATCATTGCATTTGTAATTTGAGAGCAATTCACTTTCCAGAAAGTTGATTTGCACATTAAATACATACAAATTATATTTTATAAGAGATAATTTTCTTGAAAGTGTACTTCTTGGAAATTATATTTTCCCCGAAAAGTTAGTCATTTTAAACCAAACTAGAACTTTAATTTAAAAAGAAAAATGCAAGTCAAATATTTTATTTAGTGGGGTGTTAGGATTAAGTGCAAGGTCAAAATAACAATAAAAGATTTTCTTTTTTTTTTTTTTTTTTTTCATTAGTAAGTAACAATACAAATTATTAACTTGTTACAGCAGAAGATAATTTCCTTCGAAAGCATGGTACCTTCTTGGAAGATCTATATTTCTTCTTTGTTTCTCCTTCTTTGCACCGTGGAAACAGCGTTAGTGTCAATAAACTATCAATAACCAAAACCTATAGAACATACCTTAAATTCTAAAAAGAAAAATATAGCAAAGTCAAAATATTATTATTTAGTGCGTGGTATTAGTGATATAGTTTAGTTTGCTATTAAGTCGAACACATTATGACAATACAGATAAGAAATTCTTCACTTTTTATTTCTTTCATTTTATATATTATTATAAATACACCTGATCATTCTACACAACATTACGGGCATATATAAAATTACTATTTAATAGAATTATCCAAGTCATAATAGGTCATACTATATGTTTTGGGTGTAGAGAGATGTTTGTATACTAATAACATCTCAAAACAGATACATATTCACACTATCTATCACATTCTATAAATTTTGAAGGATAGAGCTTCCAGTACTAATTAGGCAAGTTTATTATAAATACAATTCAATCTAATAAGTAAAAAATTCCATTCCTAGCATATTGTTATGGTGTATATTCTATCTACGACAAGATAGTCGCAATTGAGCTATATTACGAGAAGACCGTAAATTCTTGTGACAAAGTAGTTCGGTATGATAGTAGCCTATCTTCGCACAAAATATCTTATTGCATAAACTGAAATTTGACAAATCGTACAATAGGGTACCAAAAGAAGGCTACAAAGCTGGACATTCTACTTGCTATACATTACAGATGTTCAAAACTGACATGAACCGACTTCCAGTCTCAGAATGTTTGGAGCAAAACACAGATAGAGGATCAGCATTTAAAATTGACCAAATCCATCCATAAGATTTAGAAGCATGCACTACAAATTATCAATAGATACTCCTATTTGAATGTTTGTGTCAACACGGACTGTAAGGAACACCTATAAACCGCAGTATATCGAGGCGACGAGAAAAATTTGTGCCTTCTTTCCTGAGTTTTTTTTTTTTTTTTTTTTTTTATCACCGTCACTCAAAAGGGGAAAAAAAAAAATAAATCCAAGTCATATATACACATGTTTGGGTGGAGTTTTTCTTAACACTAAAACAATCAAATCCAAAGGCAAATTCTTAATTTACAGCTTCAATTGCAGTTTTTATAATACAATTAATATATAAAAATCCTTCCCATGTGGGTATCCTACGACTAGAAGTCAAAGTTTCGAGACGAAATGCATAGCGTGAGAAATGAAATTAACTTTTTATAGCATAATATACGTACATAGGGTACCAAAAGAAGGTACAAAGGCTGGATTCTCTGTAACTTACGTGTCCAATGACATGAACGCTCCAGCTCAGCTGTTTAGCAAAACATAGAACATTTAATTGACCAAACACCAACATTTGAACATGGACCAAATCTACTCTCTTATTTAATGTTTGACGCAGGACACTATACCCATTTCGGACAGAAATTCCTTTCTGGTTAAGTCTTGCTCTTTGATACACGCTTTGCTTTATATATATATATATATATATATGTATATAAATTAACCCTCCTCTTGTATTTCTAATTAAGGTGAAAGAAATATTCTTTTTCATTAGTTAAATCAGAAACATGTAATGCATGTACGTAGGATAAAGAATACAAAATGTGTCATGAAACGAAATTTAATTAGAGCATATTCGGTAAAATTAGCTATTTCGATAGTTGTTAACTGTTTTAATAGTATTTATCTGTTTAAGTAGCTTTTTATAAAAAGATAAACATTGCAAAGATTAATAATTATTTTATAAAATGTTACTTTAATATTTAAAAATTAATTTAAATACTATGTTACAGAACATTAAAAAAAATAGCTTTGACCAGCCAATAGTCTTAGAGTGAAGTCTATCAGAAGGATTTTTACTTAAATATTATTTAAGACTTAAGAATAAATATATAAATTTTGAAATTCCGTTTGAAATTTTGAATTTAAAATAATTAATCTGAAATCCGAGCTCAGAGTCATATGCGCGGTGGCTGTCGGTCACATGTAGTAGATATGAACTGGAAATCAAAATGTTCAACCAAGTTGGCTTCTTTACGCGTAAATGATGAGCTGGTTTAAGCACCACCACCAAAAATACATTCAGGCTCGTTGCCTGCCTATATATAGCTATATAATATACTCATACTCATTTATCTCAATCTATTCATTACTCACATGTTCGTCAATCATTATTTAAAAATTATTTCTCTTTATTTTTATTTTCACTAATTCTCTTTATTAAAAATGCACACCTCGTGGTTAAAGGAAAAAAAATATGTAGATTTATCTTTTTTAGCTATTTTTTTTAGACATTTGAGATTTAATTTTAAAATGAAAATAATAAAAAAAAAAAATGAAAGGAAAGAACTTGTAGATACTTAAAATGCATCAAGGTGAGGTAAGCGATGAAGCCAATGGTATCCAACGACAACAAATAGCCAACTCATTCTCTGATCTCATTTGGATGGTTTCGAAATTGAACCAGCTGTTTTATGATATAACAGTGTAAAACAATTCAAAGATATATGGATTTAGGGCAATAATTCAGGAAAAAGCTTAGCTACTTTTGATGTCATTTTAAGAAATTATCATACCTTTATTACTATTATTATTTTAGATACGTATTTCTATACTCAAGCCTAAGATAGTACGTATTTAGTCCTCCCAATTGTAACGACTCCTCAATCTTTAATCATTGAACTCCTGATAATATATGTAAAACTCACCTGAATCCCGATGCTATAATTACTCATGCAATTCTGCTAATGGAACTGCATGTTAGTTATTAGTTTAATTACTATTTTATCTCTTTTTCCTTAGTAAAAAGATGCTATAAAAACTTTATTTATTCCAAATATATTTACTAAAATAGTTTGATGTATGAATAATTTACATACCAAAAATACCAAAAAAAAAAAAAAAAATCAATGCTTCTGAAAAAAATATATTTAGTTCCAATAAGCATACATATGCTAAAATAATTACAATTGAACAATATGCTAAAATAAATTTTTATAAACTAGCACATATACTATTTCATGGATAAATAAATCAAATAATAACAATAATAAAATTAGACTTTGTGGTAACTGAACAAAATATATAAACATATACTTTCCAGTAGATAAAAAAAGTATACATGGTTAAGAAAGTCTCAACTAAATACGAGTATTGAATACTTCAAAAATTTTTCATGTTACAAGTTAATTAGCTAGTCTTAACAAGTGAAAGAGGCTGATTAACTTCATTGATTACATTGCATAAAAAGAAAATGGAGGAGGATGAGTGGCAATGGGACATAGGTGAAGTCGGGGACAGAAAATCATTTCTCAATCTCCATCTTCTCCTACAAAAAATCATCTCCCTGTAGCTGTAGGTTTAGTATCAGAATAATAGAAATAAAACAATTTCTCAAAATAATGCATTACATCCTACAATGTTCTCAAAGTGCATAGTTTCTAATAAATTGAAATTACAAGTCAGATCTGTGGTTTCAGTAGAAGTCAAAAAGTAACGTTGCATTGAACAATAGTATAAAAAGATACCATATTCAAACTCACAATCAGATTAACGGTTTCAATACATTGAAAACTATCTATTTATATCCTGTATTAGTTTTCTAAAATGTTCATAAATTACATTACAAAGATAAATACCTTCTTACAAGATATTATTTTGGTCATAACCTATAGTATCTTGCCTCAACTTACAATATAATTAAGATATTCCTAATTTTTCATTTCTCACTTTTTCTTTAATGTAACTGTTTAAAAAATAACAAAAAAAGAAATAATCATACATTACTCAATAAAATATAAACAACGAGTTACATAATCATATACGTATAAAATTTATAGTTCATCAATTAATAAACTTATAGTAATGCTCAAAAAAAAAAAAAAAAAAAAAAAAAATCAATTAATCAAATCTTATAGTAAAAAAAAAAAAAAAAAAAAAAAAACAAACTTATAGTAAACAAATCATATGTTTGAAGCAACAGTTCTATCAACAAACATTTATCTTCCTCTTACGGAACCTCTGGCAGCTATACACACCTCTGAAGCTGTGTCACCGACATATATACTATTCAACGTTGTTGGAAATCTTAAATTATATTGACCTAATTAAGAAATTAATGCAGCTCATTAGCTCAACAACGGCTACACTTTTTACACCATTATATCAAATTAATCTTCCATGCAACTTCTTAATTAATGGTTTGAATATCCTCCTACCTATCAAGATGAACCAAAAATAAGGAAAAAAAAAAAAAAAGACTTAACACCAACAATATTTCTATATATGGCCTACCAATTCTATATCTAACTCTGACACTCCATCTCCAGAAGCACATTAGTCATGCACATTTTTTGACTTTTACCACAGTCTTGGTTTGAAAACTTCCTTACCAAGAAACAAGATATTATTATTTATCATCATCGTAGATTAATATTTCTAAAGAAATGGTTAATCTCTTGGTCAAAAAGATATGCATGTGGTACTTGTGGGCTGTTAATTACACCATTATTTAACTAAAACACCCATTGATTAAGTGATAATGGATGGTATGAACTGCCTAAACAAGAATTTTTGAACATCGAGCAACATATACAAAGCAATTTTGAAATAATTAGAAGTTCGTTGAGTTTGATTTACATATTAATTACTGCACACTATTATAAGCATATAAATGTGAGACAAAGTGAAAGTTGCAACACATGCACCATCCTAATGGAGTTGAGAGCCATTAAGGAGAATGGAGCATTAAAAAAAAAAACTGTATGCACCACAATGACCTTATTGCTTCCCACTCTGATAAGTAATAAAATCCCTATTGTTTGTTCATGATTTATATAAGAAAGTTATCTTTTAGCTTATAATCATGAAAGAAATTTCATGATTGAAAGATCATATAGTGAAAGCAAGAGCAAAATAAAGAAATATATATGATTTCTTCCAGTGGGCAAAAAAGAAAAGAAAGAGATGATAATGAAAGCATATATATATATATATATATAATTAAAGAACATTAACATATCCAAAATGAGAGTTCTAGAGACAAACCTCCTCTATCAAAAGCTAGCTTTCCCCTCTTTCTTCTTCCAAAACAATTAAAAAAACGTACACATGTTTAAATTTCTTCTCTTCTAAGCTTATTTAGAAGTGCTGTGATTAGTGCATCTCTCTTCTCTGCCCTAGCTTCTTCTCTTATCCTTCTTTGCTCTTCTCTTTCTCTCCATCTCCTATCCATCATTATCCTCTCGTTCTCTAATGCTTCCATAGTTTGTCTCCACTCCATCTCTTTCATCCTCCTCTCGTTTTCTCTCGCTTCAAATGCTTCTCTCCATTGCATTTCCATTTGCATTTGCTGTTTCATGAAATCCTCTAAAATCTCCTTCAAATTTTTACTATTTCCACTACTACTACTACCACTGCCAATATTTGCCATGCTTTTTCCCTTCTTCTTCTTTCTAATGCTTCCCTTCTCTCCCTCACTTTCTTCGTTATCATCCTCTTCGTCTGACGATAACTGCACCGCTTTCTTTTTAGACCCACCTGCTCCTCCTACTTCTGATTCCACCCAAAGCATTCTTTGCATTCTTGCAGTGAAAATCGCTTGCAGCTCGTTATAAAATGGAAATTGTTGTCGTAAAGATTCAGGTTCCATCGTTTCACATCCCTTAAAAACAGTTTAGTTTCAAATTAAAAAAAAAAATACATATAGGGTTTTTTACTTTTGTTTATTATGCATAGTTCAATCAATAATATATATTATATAAAGAGAAAAGGATTCTTGAAATTATAAGAAAATCATTAATTAAAACCGAATAATTACCTTGTATCGAGTAACGAGGTTTTTCCATTTGCACTTGCACTGCTCTGCGCTGCGATTATAACCCTTTTCTTTCATTTTATTAGAAATTACTTCCCAAAGGAGCTTATTTCTTTTAGTCTCCATGAAAGTTCGATCGAGTTCTGCACGGATCATCAAGAACTCCTTTGTTTCTTGAACACTCCATTGAGGAAACCTATCAGTGTCAACGTTAACACTGATGTGATGCTGATGTTGAAGTTGATGGTGTTGTTGATGATGATGATGATGTCCTTCCATTTAAATACAACCAACAAGAGAAATAATTGAGGTAAGGCAAAGAGAGATAAGAAAAAGAAGGGATCGATCAACAGATCAGAAGAAGGGAAAGGAAAAAGATAGAGAGAGAAAGAAGAGGAAAGATTTATACGAAGGTGGTGTGAACAGAAAAGGAAGTGTGAATCGTCAATATGAAAGAAATTAAAGAAACGAAAAAGAAAAAAAAGTAATATTATGGTATATTTTATGAAGCTGAGGTGTTAAAGAGAGCGTTTTTGTTATTCTTTCAGATGTAGAAGAAAACGAAATCAAAATAGAGCTTTCTTTCTTTCTTTCGCTCATTCTTTCTTTTTTTCTTTCTTCTGTACAGTCCCTTCCAGTCTTTATCTGTCTACGCGGAAACTCATTTCCTTCTCTCTCTCTCTATCTCTAGAATTCTTTTTTATTTTCCTTTATTTTATTTTTTTTTTATGCGTCGTCTCTATTTGTTCACATTACCATTGCGTTCTCTTGTCGTCAGGCTTACGGGAAATCTATGAAGTGGTGGGGCTTTATTCTCTGCAATCAGTTATATAAAACTTGCACTGCAAGCTACATTTATTAATGTTTATTTTTTTTATTATTTGTTATCGAAATATAAATTCGTGTGATCTGATTGATTTTCATATTGTAAAAAATATGGAGAATTCAGTAAATATAAGTGAAAGGTCTATTGCGTATCCTCCCTGTTTATTATACCTCCAATAAATATTGAATAAACATATAAAATTATTTTATTTTGAAGTGTCCTAATCTTATTATGATTTAAATTTTGGAATTATAATAAATGACCAATGTAATTCAGGAATAAATTAATATTTTTTAATAAAATTGAAAATATTAAATATGTAGTTTTAAAATAATTTATAGATATTCTTTATTTAATGTAAGCATGCTGAGACTGAGCTGTCATTTTATATTATTGCATGGAGTAGATTTTAAATTTTAATTGGAAGTATAATTTTATCACCCAGTATATCTATATATTACGTAAACTAAATTTATTTCTAATTTTGGCTCAAAATCTACCATTTGCAATATCAATACTTATAGGTTTTTTTTTTTAATTTAAAAAAAATATTAAATTTTTAATACCAAATTGATAAAATCTCTAGTGATTAATAGGTCTCAAGGTCTCAACACAAACGAGAATGCTAACCAGACCACACATGATTGATTAGAAAAGAAGCTCTTTATCCTATGAAATAAGCTAAATTTTATTAGTTTTTAGCTAATCTATTCCCTCCATATTCGTTTTAGGGTGATTATTGTTTTGTGTATTTTAAAGAGTAATAAATAATATTATTTCAATGTTATTTTTATTATCTTAGATAAAATATCTATCTTTATAAATTAATTTTGAGATAAAAGATAATTTGATTAAATTATTTTTAATTTTATTATAATTTACGAGAATTTATTTTTTTTTTATACCCATGCAAAAATCTTAAACTAAACAATTTATATTTTAAGAAATTGAGTAGTATTTATTAATAAAATTACAATAATGAGGTCCTATAGATTCCCAATATAATTTATGAATTTTAAAATGAGATAACATTTTCTTTTAAGTGCTTTTTTAGTATTTAAAAAAATGTAAAATTATCCGATTTTGAACTTTTAAAAATAACGAAATAAATCTTAGCATTAATTAAAATATCATAATTAATATATGATGTGAATAATATAAATTTGTTTGTTCAGTCATTGTCAACTTTTTTTTTTTTATTAATTTTTTGTGGAAGGGTGGATCTAGTAATTAAGGGATATGTCAACTTTGTTTGTGGAGTTGTACCTTTTGAACCGTGTAGACGGGACAAACAAAACAGGAGAAAGCTCAAATCGAGTCTGTACGTTGCAAAGCAAAGTAAAAATAAAGGTTTGGATTTCCCAAAATCTAAAAACTGGATTTACCTGATTATTTTTTTTTCTTTTTTTTAAGTAATTAAATTAATTAATTAATTTATCTTTCTGTGGGCTGATAGATTTCCTTTCTATTCTTTTCTTTTATTTTTTAACCCCACCACCCCACAATACGTTCAATAAAAAAAAAAAAAGAAATCCGTGTACGCGGTGTCCCACGTGTGGAAGCCCGCAGTCATAGTCCACGTGGCATACATGCAGATTAGATTACAAGTAGATGATAGGATCGGTTTGATAATGTATGGGCCCACTTCTCTTTGTGTTCACACCATCTGTTATGACCCATTATTGGCCCAAAGAATTGACCCCGTAACGCACCTCTAGATACAGAAAATAAAATTTGTTTCTAATTTCTCATTTTATATGTACTTACCATATTGAATGTTAATTTTATTATTCAACGGACTCTCTTGTCAATTATCCCTATTTACAATTACACCCTAATTTATTTTTAGAGTGCAATTGCATTCTAAAAGTTAATTATAACACCTTAAACTTGTCAATTTATTGCAATTGCATCCTAGAAGTAAATTAAAGTTGGAATTTTGATTAAAACAATATAAAAGAATGAACTGTTAAGAATTAATCTCAAATAATTCCACAATAATAACCTAGATCGTGCAAACCACTAGATTCAACAAAATAGATTGAATAAGAAAAGGTTGCGTACCAGAAAGGTTGGTATGCAGTTGTTCGTCGCTTGATGTATAAATTAGGTTTGCAGCCTTCAGAAGCAATTGAAAATGGATTTAGCGAGAAGCATACGAAAGGAACGTAAAACTGATCGTATTCAACTCCTCTGGGGACACGATGACTTTATATACCCTGAAGGGTTAGTAATAAATTCAATTATGCTCAAATAATCCAACAATAATACCATAGATCAGTGCAAACATAGATTAAACAAATAGTTGTAAGAAAGGTTGCGTACCTGACATCGTTGTTTCGATCTTGATGTCTTTAGGTTTGCAGCCTTCCAGAGAATTGAAGAATCGATTTAGCGGAAGCAGTACGAAAGGAACGTAAAACTGAATCGTATTCAACTCTTCTGGGGACCAGGACCTTTATATACCTGTAGGGTTAGTACAATTCCTATTTCAGTCCTTTAACGAAATAGAAATTATATAATGGTCTCTCCACTTAATATCTATAATTAGTTGACACCTCAATAGTCAATTATTCACAATCAAGACCACATTTGAAATTGACTTTACAATTGGACTGTTGTACATATTTAATTTTACATATTAAGCCCACAATACAAGAAATTAAATCAACAAACTCCCCTTGGAGATGTTAAATAAAATACATACACCAAAATGAGCTCAACAAACGCAGTCATACGAGGTATCCAAAAACAATCTCGTCCATTAATTATATTGATAAAGAGCTGAAGAAACATTCGCCATAGATCTTATGACTAAGTTCATCATCAACTACCTTACCAATACCCCTAAATGACACAGATTCATTATAGAAGTGTAGGATGAAAACTAAATGTAATGTGATCATCATGTTTGTTTCCAACTGGTCACCAACAAAAGTGAGATCAAGCAAAACAATAATAATACAGAGTGTAACCATCAACCAAAATGAGTACTCAATAAAATTTCATCAACATAATAAAACATATCCAAAACAAAATAGAGCATTCAAAAACATAACATAAAGAGCAAATCCACTAAAACTAGACAGTTCAAACAAAACGATACCTAATGAGCGGTGGGTCTAAAACTTTCGGTATCACTGCCTTTGTAAGCGGATCCGCAATCATAGAGTTTGTTCCAATATGCTCTAAGGATATCTGTCCACTCTGTACCCTCTCCTTCGTAGCCAAGAACTTAATGTCAATGTGTTTTGATCGAGAAGAGCTCCTGTTGTTGTTGGAGAATAAAACGACTGACCTGCTGTCACAATACAACTTCAGTGGTCTTTCTATTCCACCTACTACACGCAGCCCAGTGACAAGGTTTCTCAACCAAATAGCTTGATTGGATGCCTCATAAGATGCTACAAATTCAGCTTCCATGGTGGAGGTTGCTACACTAGAGAACGTTTTGCTTTTCAGCGACTCTTCCAAGAAATACACACAGCCAATGAAAATGTTCAGCCAGATGGTGGATTTCTAAAACTGTCTTTGGCACCATCCAGCGAAATCAGAATCAGTATACCCAATGATCTCAAGCTGATCTGATCTCCTATATGTGAGCATATGTCCCTTAGTCCTCTGAAGATATCTCATGGCTCTTTTGGCTGCTTTCCAATGATCCATTCCTAGATTGCTGAGATATCTACCTAACATGCCAACTATAAAAGAAATGTCTGGACGAGTACAAACTTTAACATACATAAGACTTCCTATAGCTGACGTATAAGGAACCTTTTGCATTTCCTAAATTTCAAGTTCACTCTTTGGACATTGTTGATTACTAAATTTATCACCTTTTGCAATAGGGGTATCCAATGGTCTACGAATTCTGATACAAAGTCTGTTGAGCACTTTATCAATATAGCTCTGTTTGGTGATAACCAAGAATACCTCCAGAACGGTTTGATGTATCTGAATCCTAAACAAGAAGCTCCACCTAATTTTCATCTCAAAGCTTTGAAAGAAAGAACTTTGGTTTCATGCAGCAAGACTTTACAATTAGTAGCAAGAAGTATGTCATCCCCCATGATAAGACCAAAAAAGATAACTCTACCACTGAACTTATGGTACCAAATTATTCAACATTTGCCTCAAAGCCAAACGAGACAATTACTTAGTTGAACTTAAAGTACCATTGACGAGAAGCTCGCTTGAGTCCATAAATGGATTTCTTTAATTTGCATACCAGATGTTTTGGATCTCCAATTACAAAATTTTCTGGTTGCACCATATATATTGTTTCATCAATGTTGCCATTGAGAAACGTAGTCTTAACATCTATTTGATGAAGCTCAAGATCAAGATTTGCAACTAAGTCCATGATTGTCCTAAAAGAATCCTTCGAAGAAACTGGAGAGAAGGTTTCTTTATAGTCAGTCCCTTCCTTTTGAGTAAAGCCTTTTGCTACAAGACGTGCGTTATATCTTTCCACATTACCTTGAGAATCCCTTTTGGTTTTAAATATCCATTTGCAACCAATGGGTTTCTTTCCTTCAGGTAATTGAACAAGATCCCAATAAATTGAACAGATCACCACAACTTGACTTGTCTTGCATATGACCTTATACTCTTTCGTGTCATTGCTCAAATCCACTTATGAGAGTCAGAACTACTGCATGGTCATGATAGAAACTAACTGGAGAATCATCATCTATTCATGTCTACATATCCTCATGTTCTTGAAGAAACAAATCATATAACTCATCTGGAATAGCACTTCTTTCTCTCCCTAGTAGATTTCAAAGCATGAAAGGCTCTATCTTGAGGTTGTTGAATTTGTTCTTGGGAAGAATGTATTTTTGAATTGGATTTGAATATCGTATAGGAGCAACTGGAGTCTATGACGCTATAGAAACAACAAAGGAATGAGAACGAATCATCCTTACTTGGTTCCATCTCAAAGACAAATGTTTTCTTTCTTATTTCTCCCTCCAAAATCACATCCTCAAACATTTTGCAATTCTCGTTTTCAAAAAAAGTTCTGGAATAGGATAATAAAACTTGTAACCCTAGACCGCTCAAGAATATCCAACAAGTAGCTGCTGATAGTTTGGAGTCAGTTTTAAGTTTTTTCATTCGGCTTGAAAGATAAGGCCTTGATAGCTGGACAATCCCAAACATGAAGATGCTTTAGACTATGGCTTATCGGTCAGCCAAAGTTCATAAGTGTTTAGCAATGCCTTTTTAAGATGGACATCCCTAATTGAGAAGATAAGCTGCTGTCTTATGTACCTAGAGACTTTTGGTAAGTAGAATGCTAATCATACTCCTTAACGCATCTCCATAAGAGTCCTATTTACGTCTCTAATACACCATTCATGTTGGGTGTACAGGCATTGGTATACTTGAGGGGACGAATTCCAATTCCTGTAGGAAGAGCGCAACACGGGTCCTGGACGTTGTTCGCCTGAAGCCGTCATATTTAAAAACATAATATTCATCACCATCTGGTCAGGCATCAAACAGATTTAATCTTTTTCCTAGTTGATTTTCAATTCGGCTTTAATAAGATTTGAACCGTCCAAAGACTCAGATTTTCATGATGAGATATAAGTAACCATATACTGAGAATAGTCATCAATGATGATAAAAAATTTAAATAATCTTGGCCATTTCTAGCTATATGTGATGGCGCAAATAATCTGTTGAATCAGATTCAAAACATTGGATGACCGATGGCATCTAGTCTCTTTTGTTTAGCTCTGTTTCTTTAATACACTCAATACAAGGAATCAACTGTTGTAATCAAGTGTATCTAGAGATACCAGCAGAAACAAGACGCTCATCTTGATCTTGGATACATGACCAAACGTCTATGCCAGTACAGTTTGAGTTATAATATTACTTTCTTTGGTACCTCTTGTAGTTAACATGGCAGGGATTCATGAGTAACTAGTATCAATGTACTAACATATATTTATAGATATCCACATTCCATTCAAAGCAACCCAGATACCCAAACACTTTTGATTCATAGATAAAAGTAATACGCTGTCTCCAAAAGAACAATGAAAACCAGATTTGTCCAAAAAGGAAACAGAAATCAAATTCCTTCTAAAAGAGGGAATAACAAAAGTATCTATGAGATCCAAAAAATAACCAGTACTTAAACATAATCTAAAATGTCCAATTGCCTCTACTTCAACCGGATTGCCATTTCCCACATAGACGTATTTTTCACCGTCAGTTGGCTTTCTGTGGTTGAGGCAGCCCTGCAATGAAACACTTATATGAGCGGTAGCACCAGAATCCATCCAATAAGTGTTTTTAGGAGCTGAAGTTAAATTAACTTCACAATTAACTTCACAAAACTAGAACAAGGCACTTACCTTCTTTGCAAGCCAAAATAGAAATTTAGGAAAGTCCTTTTTTTCAAGTGATCCGTCTTTTCCACAAAGAAAGCATTTTTGGCACATGAAGGCTTCTGTTGTACTGGATTACAGCAGTAGAGCAGGCAGGTTTCTTCAAATGCCTTTTCAACACTTTGCAAAAGGCCTCTTTCTTTTTGTTCTTGCTTCAGTGAAGAAAACAAAATGAAGCACTCTCTCTTTGTTTGAATTCATGCTTTCCTCCTCATCAACACAATGAGAAATGAGCTCGTTAAGAGTCCATTTATTCGGCTGACAATTATAGGAAGTCCTAATTTGTCCATACTGAGAAGGAAGAGAATTCATAACCAAATGGACTAAAAGGTCATCTGGTAAAGCCATACCCAGCACCTTCAGTCTCTTTGCAATCTGAGACATGCTAAGAATATGCTCCCGAGCACCACCATTGCCAGCAAACTTCATGGAGGTTAATTTTCCTAAAAGTGTTCTCACTTCGGCTTTGTCATTCTTGACATAAGCCCTCTCCAGCTCGGCAAGATAGTTTTGAGCATTGTTCTTTTCAGCTGAGACAGAGTCTCGAACATTCTGGTACTCCTTTCTGCATGATCATCAGACCTAAGCGATTAGAACGCTCCCGCTTCTCATACTGAACCCTTTGAACATCAGTGCTCGTAGCAGTAAGAGGAGCAGGTTCGTCCATCCTCAATGCAAGATCCAAATCCATACAGCCCACAAAAATCATAATGTCTGATTTCCAAGACTCAAAATTTGATCCCTCAAGTTTAGGGACACAATCAGGATTAAATGACATGTTAGCTGACAGCAGAGAAAATAAACGAATAGATAAGTATAAGCTCACAATTCACAAATGAAACAATTCACATAAGTAGAGATCAAAAATGGAAATAAGATACAGACACAACATTAATATTCTCATTACTTCCTCATTTTGGAATGAACCATTAACTTGTAATAAGTATCTCGAACGCAGCAATCCAAATATTATAAACATAGTCCTGACAAATAGAATAAATCTTCTTGGGCCGATATATTATTGTCATGTGACAAATATAAACAATTAATCACATACATTATTGCAAACATGTTTATTAAACTCAACCAGAATAGTTAACGCTTCCCTTTGGCCGATTAACTATCGCAACGAATTCTAATACACCTGTGTATATATCTAAAATAAATCATTCAAGCATAGAGGTCATTTGAGTGATTATGATCAAATCAATTTATTTTATCAATATCAAACACAATAGGCCGACTTTAAATCCCCAAAATTTAATCTCAGTCGACAAATCAACTCATTTAATTGTAATTAAACAAACAATTTGCAATTAAATGAATTGATTGTCTAAATTTTAATAATCTAAAATTATTTAGCCCAAAATATATATATATATATATACTAAAATTATTTAGCCCAAAAAAAAATATATATATATATAATCTAGTCTTTAAGTCACTAAATTAGAGACTAAGTTATAAAATTGGACTAAATAAATTTGAATAAATAAAGTTCGAAGGTCTAATTTAATTAAATATATGTTTATGGGTCTATACGAAAAAAAAAACAGAAAATTAGGGGGCCTAATCTGAAGTTACAGAAATTAGGGGCCTAATCTGAAGTTACAGAAAAATTAGGGACCTAATCTGAAAAAATAAAAAATTAAGGACCTAATCTAAAATTTTTCAGGGACCTAACCGTTATTTTCCATCCCTAACCCTAAAAACCAAAAACGATTAAGGAGGAAAATAACAGGTGCCGCCGACTTCTTTTTTTTTATTTTTTTTTTTTTTTTTTTTATGTAAACAAAAACCCAACCCTCAATCCGTAAACAGTAGGGTAAACAAAGTAATTAATAATAATAATAATAATACATAGCGAAAAATCAATCTAAAATCTAGGCAATTATGCACAAGGCTCTGATTAACCACTTGTTTAAGGAATTAATCTCATAATTCCAGCAGTAATAACCTAGATCGTGGCCAACCAACTAGATTCAACAAAATAGATTGAATAAAAGAAAAAGGTGCGTACCTGACATCGTTGTTCGTTCGATCTTGATGTATAGAGATTAGGTTGGCAGGCCTTCCAGAGAATTTGAAGATATCGATTTAAGGCGGAAGCAATAACGAAAAAGGTAACGTAAAACTGAAAATCGTATTCAACTCCTCTGGGAACCACGACCTTTATATACCGTGTAGGTTAGTACAATTCTATTTCGGTCCTTTAACGAAATAGGAATTATATAATGGTCTCTACACTTAATATCTATAATTAGTTGATACCTCAATAGTCAATTATTTACAATCAAAACCACATTTGAAATTGACTTTACAATTGGACTGCTGTACATATTTTTTTTTACATATTAAGCCCACAATAGAAAATTAAATCCAATCAAGACCACATTTGAAATTGACTTTACAATTGGACTGCTGTACATATTTAATTTTACATATTAAGCCCACAATAGAAAATTAAATCCAACATGAACTTCATACCCAAGTATTTAAACAATAAATAATAAATTCAAACCCAAATATTCATATAATAAATAAAATCAAGATTGAGTATTTGAATTTAAAATTGAATCAATTTTCAGATGCAAAAATAATGAGTTAGATATTAATTCAAATCAGGATGTAATTGCAACTAATTAATAAGTTTAAGGTGCCAATAGTACAAAAATCGATTTAGAACGAAATTACAACTACTCGAAAAGTTCGGGTGAAATTAAAAATTAAAACTTTTATTTCTATAGAATTAGAGTGCAAAAAAATTTCATCCTGAATAAATGCCAAAATTTCCTTTCTACCTAATACCTAATCTATTCCATCATCAATGCAATCCATGTTCAATTAATTGATTTGATTATCACATAATACCCATTAATTAATTAATTAATTATGATCAATAAGTGGTGATTCATTGAATTTTATTGATTTGGTTTACCGTATAAAACAAGTGATCCTAATTTGTTTTCGGTCAATGATTACTCTATTTTGACCACAAAAGTTATTGTTATTACCTATATCCATTCTATGGGATTAAGCTGCATGTACATAAGCACTTTATAAATAGAATTGTGGATATTATCGAGTGAATTTAGCTATTCACATGTGAATTATATATTTTATATTTCTTTGGCTGAGGCAATTTTACTTTAAAGGATCATTAATAACATCAAGTAAAAAAAAAAAAAAAGAAAGATTTTCTCGTATAAATAAGATTATAACAAAGACAAATATTTTTTTTAATCTGACAAAGACAAATAATGATGTTGTAACAATTAATAAGGATAACAAACATAATTAGTCTGAGTAGAAAGGGATTAAATCCTTTGAATAAGAGCTCGAGTATTCGATCCTTACGTGCGCTTTCCCTTATTGGCCATTTACAATCAATAAGGATATTATTGCAAATGTAACAATTATCTGTGTACAATATATAATTATTTTGAATGAATCCAAAAATGATATGAAGTTGTCTATTGTGTAATTTAACAATTTTGCCTTAAAAAAACAATATCATCACCTTTATGGGTGCCCTAGAAGTATCATTTAGAAGAAAAAAATTACTAATTTTATTTATTTATTAAAAACTAAATAAACCAGAATATCAACCGACTTGATTTTAAAAAAATTGAAAAATCCTTAATCGATGTGAAAGAAAAGTGGTAAAAGGCATTGACCTTGTGGGGGAATTCTTTGTTTCCATTGGAAGTAAAGCAAGATCCGCAATTGACACCTGAAATTATTATTATTATTATTATTATTATTAACACCTGAAATCATTATATCACTTTGCTGCTATTTATATGCTTTCTTTGTTTGATATATTTTAGTTTTACCCCATAATTAAGTAAAATGATTTTTTGGCCCCTAACTATTTCTGCCGAACACGCTATTGCGTGTACCTTATGATGGAAAGATTTCCAAATTTTCTTTGTTTCAGAATTTTTTTTTTTTTTTATAAAAATTCAATTGAACATAATTTTATTATTTTAATTTTTATTAGATTGAATTTATGTCTCATAGTCAAATCACACGAATATATGTTATTATTAGTTGTTTCTAATAAAAATAATTCTTAAGAAAATAAAATAAAATAAATTTATTGTTAATTTACATGATATTTTAAATTATTCTTACTGAGAAATTTAATTTAATTAATTCTTTGATAGGATAAAATAAAATTGAAATTTTCGCACATAAATTTTTTACAACGGAGAAAATTATATTTCATTGAGAATACCGATGATGCCCCTTCCCGCATGAATTAGAAATCACTAGAATATGTGAAAAGAAAAGAGAGAGGGAGAAGAAAACACAGCTAGGTTATACAAAGGCCATGTTGCACGCTTCTCGTGATAAAATCGTTTCTGAAAGTCCAAGGATATGAAATTTTGAGTCTCTTTTAAATTTGGCCGATATTTTTAATTTTATATCCTATATTTATTTTTTATTTTCAATTATGGTTCCCATTCAGAATCCGGTTTGATGCAGTTGAGTGATACCGTTCCATGAACTAAGAAACCTGCTTGGCAAATCTTGAGATTGCAACAATGTGAGTTACTCATCGATGATCCATCAAGATTCTGTTATTGTAAACCATATACCAAACTACTTTCAAGCTTGTGGTGGGGATGAGGAGAATATTTTTTCTAACAACGCAATCTTCCAACTTATAGATTCTAAAAATAAGGATGAAAGACCAAATAATAACTATGTGGATGTGAGCTAACATACTGTGGGATCAACTAACGATCAAATAAGCAACAAACTAAAGGTTTCTCGATAGAGGTCATAATTGATAAGGAAAATAAGTAATAACTAATAAAATAAAAAATATTGGGTAAATTTGCTAAAATTGTGAAAGTTTAGAATTTTTTTTAGTGATTTAATCTAAATATTAACAATGTTGATAAGAAATTTTGGTAATATATAATAACATAAACTATTTAACTATATAATTATATTTTTATCGTAGTCAAATTGTTTATCTCTTTTTTATTCATGAGTAGGGCTAATGGATTGATATAATATTGTTGGCTACATAATATGAAGTAGTTGTAAATTAGTGAAAATATTTAAAGTCGAGAGAATTTAAATTTAAAATTTTATATCTTTTACATTAATAAAAAAAATCAATTAAACCATAACGCCTAACTTTTTATGGAATGACATCAGAATTAAGACATATGATAAAAGAAATGCTACATGTCAAAGATACGGCGCCAAACGATGGAAAATTTTTTGAAGTTTTTTCTTCGCATGGTAAAAATATTAGACCAACAGGCTAAATTGGGAAATTTATGTATAAATATCCATGCTCATGGGTGTGCATTTTCCCGTTTTCATCTAGATGTATGGTTAAACTATGGATTGTATAGACTAAAATATGACGACTTTATTAAAAAAAATTAATGTATTAACTTAATTTTTTATCAATTTTTGAAAATGAGCACGTGAATCATAAGCAAAGAGTTATCTTTCTTTTCTTTTTTTTTTTTTAAATAAATAATAAATGAGTCAAATTGTAGTTAATTGAGATTTGACTTATAAAGGTCGGTTCGATATTGAATGAAATGAGTTCAAGCTGTTTATCAAATTCATTTTTTTCTTTCTTTCTTGCTAGTGATATATAATATATACGTCTTACATTATTACAGTAATGCAATTTATATAACTAATTGCAATTTATTAAAGTGGAAGCAGAAAATTAGGTATAAGACTAGATTAGAGTATAAGAAATTGTAAATTGTATATCCCTTTGTATTTATGTACACATTTTTAGATATAAAAAGATATAACTATCATTGTCCGAACAAGGAATGAATAAATGATTACTGAACGAAAATCTTGAAATTTAAATGTACAATCAATGCTAATTTTTGACTAAGCGTTATATATTTTGAAATAGCTAAGTAACACTTAATTCTTTTATCAATAATTAGTCTATCGATAAAAAAAAAACTGAAAATTTTCAAATAATATATAAATTCATCAAATAATAATAATTAAAAATGATTGAAATATAATCTAATAAAAGGATAAATTAAATTTGAGACCTCTTATTTTTTTAATTTCGAGAGTCTCTTTACTACTAGACTAAAACCCTATTCATTATTTTTTTTTTTTTTTTTTTTTTTTTTTTTTTTTTTTTTTGATAGATAATCTTTTAATAGGTAGCTATATATGTACAATTTTTTTTTCTTTGTTTAGTTTATTCAATCATTAGTAATTTTGTGTTGTGCCTTAGAACAAAATAAATCATTTAATGTTAATTTATAAGGACAAAACGTATACCATTTATGGTTTGACTATAGATAATATTACGTTCAGCAAAATAGGAAATAAATCCTAATAATATCTGACGTTTAAATTTATTTAACTTACGTTAAAGTTATAGAAATTCTAGGGAAACATCCTAATGGTTAAGATTTGAAATTTCCATACTAAAGTTAGGTTCAAAACTTCAAATTCTATATATAAAAAAAAATATCCATAAAAAACAATAATAAGAGGTACCTTCTATTTTGCTGATTTCAATTCTGACATAGAAAAAAAAAAAACGTTTGACAAAATTAATTTGAAAATAGCACAAAATTCTATATATTACATATTCAAACTATTACAATTAAAAAAGAAAATGACGATTTGTGCAAAGTTAAGAATTCATAAATAGAAAAGCACAGTTATGAATAGAGTTGTAAATAATTCAAACTGTTCATGAATTGCTCGAACTAGTTTGATAAGCTTATCAAGTCGAGCTCGAGTTGAGTTATCAAGCACGTTTGATAAATGACCTGAGCTCAAGCTCAACTCATCCAACTTGCAAATTACCTCAATTAGCCAAAATTAATTAAACCTATATTAAGAAACGATGTTATTTTGATTTCACCAATTCAAGCTCAATTAGTTTATAGTTATCGAGCTAAGTTTGAGTCTAACTACTTTTAAACAAGACAAATTTGAGCTTGACTCAATTTGAATTATTTATGGTCATAATTATGATTTTAAAAAGTTGTTGCGTATTTAAAAAAAAAAAAAAGAGTGAGAATACTTGTAAAAGAATTTAAAAAGAAAAAAAAAAAAAAAAGGGGGGTTACTTGCGGTTTTAATCCATGCCAAGCCATACACAAGCATCATGTGCCTAAATATGTGAAAACGGAAAAGGTTTTCGGTTTTCCGTTTCCTCGGACAAAATGTGCAGACGAACTGTCTGGCTTGACATTATTGTCAACATTTTGTCCTTGACCGATCTCGTTTATGACTTATGACCCATCACTCTGTCTTTAGTCCTGCAACCAATTATTATTATGTATTTTCCATGCCAAATTGACCCAAATTGCTTGGTGATCGCAAATTCATGATCGCTTTGGAGGTTGAACCGTGAACGCTACCTAAACAAGAGACTTGACACATGGCCATAATCATCATTATAGATTTACACTGCTATTCAGCGTTTTTGTCTATGTTTTCATTACCCCAATTAAAATTTTTATGTGATGTCTATTCTGTGTTCATTTCATATGGTTGCGGCTTATGACCGAGGAAATTGCCAATAAAGAAATTCAAAGACGCGCATCGATGAATTTGCTTTTTAAGTTTACGTATTTAATTTTGTGATACTTTTAATTTTGCGAGGATTTATAATATTATTGAAGTTATATTTTTTGTTAATATTATGCCTTTTGTTCAGCACAAAAAAGAAATTCAAACACGCGCGTTGACGAAGTGTCAAATAAGAATAAAATGATATCATATCACTCAAGATATATTAAGTACCAGAGAAAAAAAAAAATACCAAAGATTATTTATTTATTTGTTTTAGGAGTTGAGTTTTGATCCCAAAAAAATGGCTACTGTGACACATCTTCATTGCTTTGCTTTTACAAGTCAATATCCAAAGAATTCTCGTATCTTTAATCCCAATTATTTCGCTATTGTCCCTTTTCCTTTTTTAAATCCCTAAAATCATTCTTTTAACTTTCTTTTTTTTACTCATTCATCCAAAGCTTTTCAAGCTTGAGACAACAGAGGTAATGACAACAACAGTATTTATGGAAACGGCAACGATAATAATGGAGGTTGAAGTGGTAACCTTAACTCTGAGATTTGATTATGTACTTAAAATGATACAATTCTAAATGAAATTTTTGATTTTGTTTGAACATTTTTATCTTCTTAAAATTGGTTTAGAGATATATTTTAGAAAATAAACATTGCATTTGCTTTTCCTGCTCTATATTTTCTCGGAAACAAACAAATTCTCAAAAGAACAAGCATAGTAGCTAATTGCTGGCAAATAATCAGATTTGACGCTTTTATCCATAGACAACAAGCACAATTTGTTTCACTTTTTGTGGATTTTTGGTCTTTTCAAGAATGCCATCAAAAGACATAAATAACCTTTCTTTTTCTGCGGTTCATGTAGACAATATTTACAGTCTCACTCTTGATAAGACGTTTGAAACTTTTGTGCACGTGTTTTATCAACATAGCAAGAGACAATTATTATTAAAATAGATAATTTCAAGCAGGTCCCTGCAAATTTAATGATGCCACAAAATTGAACGCATAAGTTCAGGGCAAAATTACTTATTAAGCCATTGGTTATCTGTTAAAAGTATTAGCATGACATGAAGAGATGGAGGGATTAAAATAAAAATCAAAATTTCATCATAAAACTATCCATTCTTTTATTTTTCTAAAAATTTTTGTCATTGACTATTTTTAAAAATAAAAAGAAATAAATTTATATCAAACAGACATTAAAATATATTGTGATTTTGAAAACGAAATATAAGTTGAACCAATTTTTTTAATTATCAAAATTTCCAAAATACGACTTATTCAAAAATACATTTTAGAATTAAATTTGATTTAGTATGAATTCGTTTGAGATTAATGAATAATGAAGCCAACGAAGCATACTAAGGATATAATTTATTTATTTATTTTTCCAATAAACCTGATTATAAAAATATTGGTTTTGCAGTAAAGCGAATACAATAGTGGAGAAAAATTATATTTGATAGATAAATTTTTTTTTCAATTAAAATTTATAACCATTTCACTTTGACACTTCTCGCTGCCCAACTCTTTTTTTGTCTTGACTTTTCTTTTTTAGACATTTGACATATTATTATTAGTTAATTTATCTTCTCTAAATGAGGTCAAAGGTTGTTGATCAATAAAGAAAAAGTTCAAATTTCACCAATATAAAATCTTTAATCGGTACTAATAAAAAATAAAAAGAGCTAGTTTATTTTATTAAGGTTTGAAGATATTTTGATTTGTTAACTAAGTAAAAAATATTATTAATTAACAATTTTTTAAAACTAGCATCTTCAATTTCTTATTACCTTCTGACCCACTGGCATGTGTACTAGGATTGTTGTTTACCGTACAGGGTCCGATCGAAAAATTTATCTGTTCTAGTAATTATCAGTTATTTTCACATCTGTCAGCTGTTTTATTAGTGGTTAATTATTAATGGTTAACGATTATATAGCGGTTTAGAACAATAGTATTCAAATAACAGTTTAATATAAAATGATAAAAAAGAGTATAAAAGCGGGAAACAAAGTAAAGATAAGTGATGTGTATAGATGTCATAAATAAATTATAAAACGCTAAACGTTAATGAAGATAACCTTCCATAAAATATTGTTTCAAACTCTAAACGGTAGATATTGTATTACCAAACGCTATAATTATTAATTAATATAGTGTTTCAACTATATCAAAACACTAAAAATATAGTATTTCAACCATATCAAAACACTAAATTCTACTTCAAACACTTGTGTCTAACAGGGCCATAAAGTCAGTAAGAAAATGGGCTTCTTTAAGTTCTATTTTCTTCTTAGGAAAACCAAAGCTGGGCCTTTGATGTTAGCAAACAAACCTTGAAGAAGCCGTTTCAATTTACTGTACAAATTGAAGATAATAAGCACATTACTTTTCTTTTGTGCTTCTAACCAATAGCAAGGCCCAAATTGCAAACTTAATTTGTAAGAGTTAAAATTATGGGAAAAAGCACACACTCAAACAACAAGTCAATTTTGATTTGATTCAATACATAATTTAATTTTGGTTCGGTTCAAAAAAACTTTATAATCTGATTTTCAGTCTTATCGATTTGATTCAGTTCGCGCAACCCTAATTATTATTACTAATCACTGCTAATCAATATCGTTGCCGATCACAGTCAGGTATGTCATTGGTCACCATCAATTACTATAATTTGTTATTTTTATGTATTATTTGCCACATCCAACAATAAATTCTTAAAATATAAAAATTTCTATAGAATTCTAAACATTTATATACTTTTATAAATTTAAATTTTAATATTTTTAAATTAACTTTCAATGTGACAATAAAAATCAAAAATAATTTGCCTGTAAAATTTCCTTTAAAAATATTTTAAGAAAAGTTATTCTTCATAAATAAATACAGCCAAGAAGATTACAGCATTGCTAGGAGCAGTACAGTCAAAATGAAAAATCAAATAAGAATATCCATGCAAAACATAAGCCCAAGAAGAGCTACCAAAACTGGGCCTTAGGGTAGCAAAGGAGCCTCAAACAGAACTTTTCAAACAAATATACGTAGAATCCCTTTAAACACTCAAAATATAGTGTTTTACCTTTTTTACCGGATATATCTGTATAAATTTAAATTAATCGAGCCAGTAAACTTTTGATATTTTGCATTTTGCAAATTCAATAAATTCCTTTCCCCAGTACTCAGAAGAAAAAAAAATTGAAAATTATATAATTAAAATTTGAAAATAAACATATGACTAATGTGTTTAAATATAATTGAAAAGTTAAATAGTAATTTTTTTTTTTTTTTAATTTTTTGATGTTACAGTAAAATTTGATGGCAAGCACATGGGACGACGGAGTGTACAAACTAAAACCAATAGCAATGACCTAAATAGCAAACATGATATGATATTTGATAAGAGTAAAATTATGGAAAGCAAAGAGTCAAACACTAACCCACATGATTCACTTATGAAGGGATTTCTCTCTCGACAAGGCATCAATGAATTATAGAAATCCATTCAGTCTTTCAATGATGAAGATAAATATAATATTACACCTATTTACATGGTTTTCATTGAGTAATAAAACAAAATGTAATTGATTTCATCCTCATTTTTCCATACAATCTTACATTTTAAGCTTCCATCTATTATTTCAAAGTTGTTATTATTAAAAAAAAAAAAAATCAAAAATTAGGTTTAACTCATTGCTTTGACTCAAAGCATACCAAATTCATCTTTGATGTGCATCTTTGAATTTTTTTGAAAGGAAAGGAAAGAAGTTTTTGAAACCTATTTTTGTTTGGATGAAAGTTAAAAGTAGGTATTTAGAATTTGAATTTCCAACTATTTATTTTAATTAGAATGTTTAGTAGGCGTGTGCAAAACCATCGACCAAACTGATGAAACGATTCACAGTTCATTTCAGTCAAATTTTATCAGGTTAATCAGTTTGAACTGAAGTTACTATTGGTTCAAGTCAGTTTTATAGAATTTAATTGGCTAAAATTAAAATAGAAATGATATATGATAAATACCGATCAAAATTGATCAAATTAACCGACCGATTCAAATCGAGTCGATTCAGATACCAACTTTTACTTTTATCTTTCATCTTGATCCGATTCAGTTTCAACCATACTAACCGTTTGCTTAATTACCCTTATTGTTTGGGAATTGGAGTGGGATTTTAAAATTGGATTAAGTTGAAATTGTTTCCTGGAGTTTTTTTATCATAAGGCACTAGCTGGAATAAAGTTTCACCTCCATCTTTCTTTTTTCTTTTTTTTTTTTTTATATCCCATTTTTTTAATAATAATAATAATGAAAAGAAAAATAGAATATTTTAAACTTGTATTTTAATTTGTGGATGTGAGTTTATCTTGATGACAAAAAAAAAAAAAAAAAAAAAAAACTAAATAATAAAAATTTTAATTGTCTTGCAGAATAGTAAACATTGCTGAAAATAATTTTATAAGGTTGAAACATCTTATAAAAACAAATGATTTGACATAAAAATAAGGTTGTTGGTCAAGTGGACTTTTTGTTCTACACTCTGCATCATTTCAAGAAATAGAAACAATCAAATGAAACATCAACATTTGAAACATAAGAGCAAGATTTTTCTAGACAATTCAAACAAAATAAACTTTAAAATTGTCTAATAAATTAATAAACAAAAATTTAAAAACAGAAAAATTTTGATCCTTATAAAAGAGATATGGTTCATTCATACAGGTTCTGTATGGATAATAAATAATTTTCAACAGGGCAATGATAATGTGGTTGATTTCAGTGGAACTGAATACCCATCACCTGCTTTACCTTTTTGTTCTACAAATTGCCTGCCAACAAGGCCCATGGCCTCAGTGGAGCCTACCTGGCCTCATAACTGCTAACAATTATATGATTCCTCTAGGATTGTGTTTTTTACTTTGGGTAATTTTTTTTTCTTTTTTTACTAATGCAATCTTAAAATAATCCAGTAGCTGAAGCAGACTTATAAAATTATAATTTCAAATATAAATTACATTAAAACCTAAACCTAATGTTGGGAAGGAGGATAAAACTCATAACATTTTCCTCTCCTTAGCCATTCAGGTTCAGGGTGATTGGCTCTTTGGTTAAAATTACTAGTCAAGTAAAATTTTTTTTCATAAATTACCGTCAAGTTTTATCATCATACGCATTCTAACTATACTTATTAGTAATCGATCAATATTTGGCAACGAATTGGGGGATTTTTTTTCCTAGTGTCCAAATCTTAATCTTGAAGTCAGTTCAGGAATGATGAATAATATTTTACTTTAATTTTAATTGCGACTATACATGATGGGCCAGGCTCAGATATTTGAACCTAAGCCCAAATTCGGCCCAGTTGATTGTTCAAGTTTATAATTCATAATGCTTTAGATACACAATCTAACTATACTTATCAAAATAAATGACTTGTGTTAAACTTTTTCAAATTAATAATAAATTTAAATTGTTTGCACTACAAAAATCATCCAAATCCTAATATTATCATTCTAAAAAGCTTCTATTCATAAGAATGGGATTATACTAAATTATTCTAAAAATAATGAACAATGAAATAAGTTTTTTTTTTATTATTTCTTTATTAATTTTCCTTATTATTTTTTTTATATTTGCATAAGATATCAAGGTCCGTGTCCGTTTTTAACAGTTTACAAACTTGATTAATCTCAAATTGTCTTCAGAGGCAAATTGATTGGTTTGGGAGAATTTACATTACGGAAAATCAAATCCATAACATAAAGTGATTAACCCCGCAAATGTTTTTTTGTACAATTAATTATCCTCCAACCTACTTTAAAAAAAAAAAAAATTATCCTCCAACCATATATTCCTTGCAAGTAATAAATTGAAGCAGCAGCCAATCAAAGAAAAACGGCAGTGATCGATTTCTTGCAATTAATTATATGACCAAAATGGTTTTAAATTGTAAATACATGTGATCTATACTTTGATCCTAATAATTTTATTGGGACAAAGATCTTGGGAAGATATTCTACACTCGAAACTACTATCTACATAATAAAAATATGTTATTTTCCTCTTTTGTCCTTTCTAAGTGTGTTTTGAGCCAACCTTAAGCTGGCTATTTGTGACCATCAACCATAAAACACACAAAATTTAAAACACAATTAAAAATTTTAGGCTATGTTGAGTGAATTATGAAATGTTATTCCCTCTAATGTTTTTTATAAAATCTTAGTAAAATAAGATAAAACGCTAGGAAAATAACTAATTTTACTGAACAATTCTTAAAAGAAGCAAAAAAAATTCTCATTAGAATAGCAAATTATTTATTGAACGTCAATCTTACAAATCATTTAGATAATTTTATTCAATATAAAAATCTGGCTAATTTATAATTTATTTCGCTGTTTGCTAATAAAAAGAAAAAAGAAAAACACTATTTATTTTTATAAGTAATTATCAAAAGAAATGATATTTAAGTTGTTGATATTATTATTCCCACTCCAATCAAATACTACTCAAGAATTCAATTGATCCAAGCAACATAGAAGAGAAAGAATAAAAGAAGACGGTTGGTAGAGTGTCAAATGAGACCCACTTAGCCTTTTAAAGTTTAAACTAACGAACACAAAAGGAGACAAACAACAAGACTACCTTAAATTCAAATACTTGCAAATAAAAGAGACAACAAGTAGCATCTTCTCTTCTTAATTCTCGCAAACCCTTCTTTTTTATATTTCTTTCCACTTTTCTTCTATTTTTTAAATATATTTCTTGTTCTCGCCATTCTTAATCAATTTTAAAAAATTTCTCCGAAACTTATATTTTTTCTACTATTATTCAAATCATTCACATCTCTACCGTTTATCTTTATTAGGATTCGACAATTGTATATAGGAATTCGCTGCATAAGCATGTAATGGAAACATTACAATATAATATCTATACTTTATAAAATACAACTAATCGGTATATGTATTTTTTAAAATATATTAATTTTTCTTATGTTTTACCTTCATTATACTTTTAGGTTTTTTCTATCTAGTTTTTATATTTTTTTCGTCAAGTTAATAGAAAAATAAATGTAAAAGAAGAAATATTAAAATTTTAATATTAAAAAAACTTACAATATGATCATGCGATTTGAGAAATACCACCAACAGCGTTTGTTAAGGTATTTAGCCAAAAAAAAATACAAAAATTAGGAGTGACCCATTAATATGATGCAATTTTTCCTCTTGTAATTTACTTTAATGGTAAAACAAAAATTATCTAATTGCAAACTATTAATTTGGGTTATACATATATACATATATTATATTTATATGATATATAAAATTTCCTAGTAGAATAAATTAACTTAATTATTATACTATTAAATATACTCGTTCCGTACCAAAAAAATAATTCATCATTACTTTTTGGTTTGTTTCAAAATATAGTCCACTTTTCTTTTTTGCATTATAATTAATTATTAAATTGTTTACCATACCCTTATTAAATTTTATCTTATTTTCATTAATCATCATTAATTCTTATTTATTATTTCAATATAATAATTGCTCAGGTATTATTTAAAATGGGCATAATAGAAAAGTTATATAAATTAAATTGTTCTTTAATTATAATAATTGTTATTTTTTAATCTGCATGAAAATAGAAAGTAATTTTTTTTTTTTTTTGGAAAAGAGAAAATATCGAATAAGCTTATTGCTACACTATTAATATATAATGTTTTCATGTAGATACAATTAATAATAGCATCTGCCTAACACCTGTCGGGTTGGTTGATATAATTGATTTTCTTAAAAAAATTTGAGATTTATTTATTAATTCGAAAGTTTACACTTGATATAAATATTGTTTTGTACTATAAATCTAAATTGGGTCTGTTTGCTAAATATTATGGTAACGCAATTGATAAAAATTTTACCTTTTCAATATTATCAATTAGATATCTAGAGGTTAAACTATAGTAAAATTAATAGAATTTGTGAACTAACCATAAACTTAGCAGGAGTAAGTATAAATTAGTAAGGGAAAATATATTTAAAATGAAATTTATAAATTTTTGAAATAAAATAAATTTTATAATATGATTTGATTATTAATTAAAATTTTATTTACGAATATATTTTTCAAATTCATAGACTAGTTAAGTAAATTTCATATAAAACGTCGTTACTTTGACATTATAAGCTTCTGATCTTCATTTAGGACCTAATTTAAATGAAAAACAAGCAATCAAAAAATAAATAAAATATACAGAAAATGAGGGGCTTTATTGAAAACTTAAAATTTAATATTATACTCATTTGTTCTGAAAAAACTATTAATTAATTAATTATTTATGCTTATTCTGGACCTCGTTAAAAACTTAAAATAAAGATTTGGAAATGCTAATTCCAAACAATTAAACAAATCCTCTCTCTCTCTCTCTCTCTCTCTCTCTCTGTCTACACTGTAGTATGAAGCCATAACCCATCCTCTCTGTTGCTACCCACCACACCACCGTGGCACCGTCCCGTTCCGACCTCGAATAGCCGACAAAAGTCACAGAACCAAAGACGACGATAAATTTATAATTGTTTAAAAAATTAAATAAATAATAAAATATAATACTAAAAAATATCAAAAGACGAACTCTTTCGCAAAAGCCACCGTACTCACCTCACTAATATCACAGCATTACCCTTTTTTCATTCTCTCTCTCTCTCTCTATCTCTACAATTAGGGGTAGGGCCTCTGGTTTCGCTTGTAGAATGTGAAAGTGAAACTCAACCTTCGTTCTCTACAAGATCCGTACTGAATCGGAGCTTTTTGTTACTAAATAGCTTTTGTTAATGGGGAATTGCTGTAGATCTCCGGCCGCCGTTGCTAGAGAAGATGTGAAATCCAACTTCTCTAGTCATGATCATAGCAAGAAAGATGCTGCAGCTGCTAAGAAGGCGCCGATTACTGTTCTTACTGGTGTTCCTAAAGAGAATATTGAAGAGAAGTATCTTGTCGATCGGGAGCTTGGCCGTGGTGAGTTTGGGGTTACTTATCTTTGTATTGATAGGGATAGTAGAGAGTTACTGGCTTGTAAGAGTATCTCGAAGCGGAAACTGAGAACTGCTGTGGATATTGAAGATGTGAGACGCGAAGTGGCGATAATGAAGCATTTGCCGAGGAATTCTAGCATTGTGAGCTTGAAGGAAGCTTGTGAGGACGACAATGCGGTGCATTTGGTGATGGAGTTGTGTGAAGGAGGTGAGTTGTTTGATAGGATTGTGGCTAGAGGGCATTATACGGAGAGAGCAGCTGCGGCAGTCACACGGACGATTGTGGAGGTTGTGCAGCTCTGCCACAAGCACGGAGTGATTCATAGAGATTTGAAGCCGGAGAATTTTCTGTTTGCAAATAAGAAGGAGAATTCGCCTTTGAAGGCCATTGATTTTGGCTTGTCTATTTTTTTCAAGCCAGGTGAGAACTCCAATTTTAAGGTTTTAGTTTTGGATAGTATCGGGGGATGATATGTTTAATATTAGAATTGCTGAGTCTGGTACTAGAAAAGGAGGATAAGTAATGTGTTTACCTCCAACTCTCCTTTTTGTGGATAAATGGATAAATTTCCATTTTCAACTTTACTTTTTGACCTGGAAAATTTTTATGAGCAATATACTGAGATCTGTGAGCAATCGTGGATAATTAAATTGGGTTAAGATGGCTGTGCGGTAGATGAACGGTAACTAAAAATAAAGATTGTGTTATTAGTTGACGTTACAAGTATACAGAAGTAAGATACTGAAGTTATTTGATTTTAACGAAATTGCCTCGTTAAGTTATTGGAGTAAAAGAAAACCGATACATTATATATCCTTTGCAATGCCAAGAAAATGCTACCTTTTATTCTATTCAGAATATTGGGTTCGTAGGTATGTTGGTGTAGAACCTCATAGACATGTCAAATTAGCTTTTTGATGAATTGAATTGCAAAATTATATGCGAAGATAGAAGAAAAATCATCAAGAAAAAACAAATCCAGCTTCCATGCCGCAGCATTTTGAATATTGGTTGACTAGTTCTTACATAAAAAGGATAGTGTGAGTGCACTCTGAAGACTCAATGGACGTTAACATTAAAGTGCCCCAAAGCACTTAAACTCTGAATTGACCTACTCCATTACAATAGGCATAGATGTATGAATCTGCAGTTCCTTCAAAGATGTGAAATATAATTACTGTTAGATTGCAATTCTTTTTGACACCAGGTCTGGTTAGAGTGTTTGAGGCATATTATTGAAATTTCCCATGAACAACCAGATTAATTATTCTGTGTGAGATGAGAGCAGGTTGCCACTATGGAGCCTAAAGTTCAAATGTTACGAAATACAATGTTAAAGTTATTCAGGATATGGAGCTCATTTTGCATAGCTCATAAATGATTTCATGTCGGAAATCATGTAAAAAAAAATTACCACATCCTTGTGGAAATGAAGGCTTATTTCTCTCAGTTCCGGGTAGAACCTTTTCCTTGTCCTAATTAGTTTTGGAAAAATGTTTCATGTGAAAGAAACAGGACTCCGAGAATTCAGTTGTAATGTCAGTAAGTTATGAAGCATTGATCATGTGGTCTAAGTCATTGATAATTTTTCATTGATTATGGTTGTTTGTATGAATATTCACAATGTTATTCTGATCAAGCCTACTGTCTTCTGAATATTGTAGGTGAGAGGTTCTCTGAAATTGTTGGTAGTCCATATTACATGGCTCCAGAGGTGCTCAAGCGAAATTATGGACCAGAAATTGACATATGGAGCGCAGGGGTCATTCTCTACATTTTGTTGTGTGGAGTTCCCCCATTCTGGGCCGGTAATTATATCCTTCATGCCTTTTTTTTGTTGTGTGTGTGTGTGTGTGTGTGTGTGTGTGTGTGTGTGTGTATTGGGCAAAGAAGGGTGCTGGCATGTCTACCTGCAACATTTGTTCTCTAAAAAATTCTTTTTCGCTCTTATGTCATTGTATTTCCTGCCACTCTTCCTTTTTGTTTTGTACTTATTATGTATTTTGTGAGTTTTTTCTCGAAACTTAAGTTGCTTTCAATTTAGCTAAGCTGCATTTTAATTACAGAGTCAGAGCAAGGGGTTGCACAGGCCATTCTTCGTGGGATTATAGACTTCAAGCGGGATCCATGGCCAAACATTTCTGAGAGTGCTAAGAGTCTAGTCAAGCAAATGTTGGAGCCAGATCCAAAGCTTCGACTAACTGCAAAGCAAGTGCTAGGTACTTGCATCTGTTTGATGTTGCTTTGATATCATCTTTTAATATGAACAAGTTGCATGTTAGAAAATTGGGAATCGTCCTTTTCTTTTGCTGCTACATTTTTCTTTCAGGGTACTTATTGATAGGTAGGTGGTTTTTGATTGGATATATTCTGTCTTTGGGTATTGTCTCAAGACTTGCCTTTTTGGTATATTTTTTAGTCTGATTGAGATACTGCCATGTGATTGTGAATTTGCAATAAAAGATAAATTACATATCTGAACTCTTGTAAGTATCCTGTTAAATGTTTTTAGTTTCTAACCCATTAACCCAGCATATTAGTCGTACAAGGCTGATTCTAGTGAGTACTCTTTCTGTTTTTTGGAGAATCTAGTCTGTGATAAATGTTGTATATATTGAACTGCTTTATTATCTTGCTTTTTCTTTTTTTAACAATTGGTGAAACATGTTTTCATAATATTATTCTTTGAAGTGGAGAGAAGTCAGCATTTTTTGGATAGCAGCTTTGCTGCACGCACAGAGTTTGAGAGTTTAGCAGTTAGCAATATTCAGAATCAGATATCTTTCAGATGTCAGTATTTCATTTTTGTCAATTTTTCTGATATCCTCCTATCATGATGGAAGTTACTGAAGAATACTTTTTGGTCTCGTATGTGGAAAAGTTTTTTACTTAAATTCTCATGAAAAACATGCAATGCACATTCTGAATATGATACGGATAATTCAAAGTGATTGAAGATACGGGCCGATCAAAGTGCTGAACTTTCACAAAATTTCAGTTTTATTCCACTCTTAATAATTGCTGCTGACAATTGCATCGAAGGGTATAACTCATGTCACTAGTTGTGTATCTAGTTTGGCTGACACTAAATTGGCTTGCTAGCATAGCTATGGCTAAGTTGTCTAAGTAGGATTTTAACTATTTGGTCAGAGACAGCTCGAATCTGCGTAACCCCTTAACAGGCTACAAGTTTTGCAATTTGAGAAGACAAAAAAGAGAGAGAAAAAGAGAGGGGGGAAAAAAGAGAAAGAGAAAAAGAGAGGGGGGGGGGGGGGGGGGGTGGGGGGGGGGGAGGGGGGGGGGGAAAGAGAGAGAGAACAGGGGGGGGGGGGGGGAAGAGAGAGAGAGAGGATTGAATTGGTTTCAAGAGCTTCAGGTGGGATACTTGAAATCCTATTTATCTTGTTCATCCAGTTACTAACCAATTTAGTGTCAACTGAATATAGAAACGTGTGACATGATTTTAAATCCTATCCCCGATTAAAATGCATAAATTAAAAGAATGGCATAAGTTTAAATCTTCGGTGCAAATTTTAGGATTTATGTGATTACCAACCCACTTTTTAATTTTTTATCATTTTCTTCATAGAACCTTCTTTTCCTTTGTCCCTTTTTTTTCAACAAAACAAATTTGTATAAAAAATTCTTATATAATGGGGACTCGAGATTCAAGCTACGTTAATCTTCTAGTTTTTTCCTCTTATTTTTCAGTATTAAAGTGACCAATAAAAACAGTTCTCTACTAAGTGTTTTCTTGGGCTTTCCCTCTAGTTTTTCTGTTTCCCTTCGTCCTTTACATGGAGGACATTTTATCCTCATTTTATTTCATCTTCCTTTTTCTTGATAAATTTCACCTTCTATCTAAAGAAAAGTGTTATATGTTCTTTTTGTTAAAAGTAGAAAGATTACATGTATTATAGAGAACATTTTCTTGTATTACTAGCCATAGGAATGCTATATAGTTGATTAATTTGTAAACACTCAATAGATCTAATTTTATTAGGAGGAAATAAGCCTAAAGATGTCTAGACTCTGGGTTGTCCTTGATGACAAGGCTCCCAGTTTGCAATCCTCCACTTGCTATTTTGCAGAGAGACTGTTTTATGATTTGAAACAAGACCTTTCAATTTCAAAGATCAAAATAACCTTACTGTTTTGCTAAGAGTCGTGCCCATATGATAGATACTAGAGACAACAACAAACAACAACTACGGCTTAGTCCCAAACTAGTTGGAGTTCGCTATATGAAACTTTTATTTTCAATATGCTCTGATGGGTAAGTGACATTACAGAGTTGCTCTACAAATTTGCTAATATTATGGTTTTAGAATTGTGGGCATGATTTGGTATATAGATTGGGAAATGCTAATGTTTCAGTTAGATGGTGTAGTCTTTCAACATCTATCAAATACAAGTGATCTTAAAAGACGGAATCTCTTGGAAAAATAGAAGTCCTCCTAGGTTTACTTATTTGTGCTGCAAACCTAACTAGTGTACTGACTAAGCTTGCACCTCGTCATAGGATTTTTGTTCACTTCATTGGACATAGATAATGGCTATATATGAAAGATTTAGAGTACTTATTAACATCATTCTAAGGGAAACATGATGAGGCTCAGTGGATGAAGGAAGATAGTTTGTTACATGGGTAGGGCTAAATTGTTAAAATTGCTGCTTGGGCCAACCTTGAGGTGTAGATGTCTAGATTTATGGACATTAAATTGCCTTCTGACAGGGCAGTCAGAGATTAGATGGAGGCCTGTAACAGTATTTTGGGTCCACAATGAATGTGTATTATAGAGATATGGAGTTGTGGACTATTTATGGAGGATCTAGGATGTGACCTTGTGAGACACCTTTTTAAATGAATGGTAATGAAACCTAATGGCTTAAGGAGAGAAGTCTCTCATTTAATACATTAGTGAGGTCAGATTATACTTCTGTATAAGCTAAATGATATACCCCAGACCTATACGTGTTTCAAGCAACTATGTCACGAGTTTTTAGAATATAAACGAAACATAGGTGAATGCTTAAGTTTCATTAAGCTTACTGGTTTTAAACATAACTACTGATAACATAGGTTCCACAGGTGGTGCGGTGCATAATTATTAGTTATGCTATCCAGGCTTGTATTTTGGAGCTTAGTCAAACTCCTTGCTAATTTATTTCCGAGGTGAATTTTCAACTTTTCACCCTGTGAAATGAAAATTATAGCAAATGTCAAGTTTGCCATACAAACCGTAACACTAGGCTCGGTCTTTTGAAGTTCTCTGTATGTCATGAATTTGGTTATTTTTGAATGATAAATGCTAATTATGTTCATTACTCCATCTGCAGAGCACCCGTGGCTCCAAAATGCTAAAAAGGCTCCAAATGTTCCTCTTGGTGATGTTGTCAAGTCAAGACTAAAGCAATTTTCAATGATGAACAGATTCAAAAGAAAAGCCCTTAGGGTTTGTTTTTCAACCAAAAACTACATCTCTTCATTTCCGTGTTATATTTATGTTCAGAAATGAATCAGTTGGCTCTTTCATGTAGGTTATTGCTGATTTCTTGTCCATTGAAGAAGTTGAAGATATCAAAGAGATGTTCAGGAAGATGGACACTGACAATGATGGTATTGTTTCAATTGAAGAATTGAAAGCTGGACTCCGGAATTTTAACTCGCAGCTTGCAGAATCTGAAGTTCAAATGCTTATTGAATCTGTGAGTAGATTTGCTTTATGCTTTCACTATAATCAACAATACAAGGATAGTTGCAACAAGTACATCTTAAGTTTTTGTTGGACCATTTGTGATGTTTATGCAAGTAACTGAGAGCTACACCTTAGGCATTGGACATTGACAATTTAAACATGATGTGAGCACCAAAAGCTTGACTATCTAACCAGTTAAATTCTTTCTTGGTCGGTAGCCCTAGAAACAATTCATCTACCAGTCTTTCCTTGCAGATATCCCTCCCCAAAATGCTCTATTCAACTCTACAAGTTAACCCAATGGCTTAAGAAATTATATCAAGAATGTTGCAGCTGAAATCTCATAGCTTTAAATGTGCTTGAATAGATGCTCTTTGTTAATTTTTTGTCACGTCTAAGGAACAAGAATCCATGTGGCAATAGCTGTTTTTTATTTTTATTTTTTTTCACAAAACAATCAATCTTCAATAGCATCAGTAAAAATGAAAAACAATATAAATTGCTCTGTTGCCCTTCTCAACCTGTCTGAATTCTTTTTGCATTTATGTAAAGATTGCTTAGTGCTATCTTCTTGTAAATCATCACATAGGGAACTCTCAAAAGTGAGAATTGTATGTAACCACTTCCACCCTTTTAGTCCACTTCTAGACTTCCTTAATGTCATTGCTTCACCTGATGGGCCTTTGTATTTTTCCTCCTGGATGATAATATATCTGTTTGACACTCTTCCCATGTAAACTTGCTTTACTTTCACTTGTTCATTTGCCACACCTCACCCAACCTCTCTGTCTCTCCGCATATAACAGCAATAAGATGGTACTATGTGCCCGTTTTAAGATTTTTCTAGAGATTCGATTAGGATGCAGCAGAGTTCTGTCAACTCACCAATGTGCTTGTAAGCTTTGTGGTTAGGTATGGATAAGTTCCAAGAGAGAGAGAGGGGGGCTGGGAAGGAAGTGGTTTATTGTTATTATTATTTTCTATTTCTGGAGTGGGGAGGAAATTAATGTTCTTTTGTGGAGAAGAAAAATACAACAACCAAGCTTTAATTTTGAATTAGTTGGAGTCGGCTACATGAATCCTTTGTTTCAAATATCCGCTCCAATCGGATTAACATCAATGCAAAGCAAAATACAAGTCAGAAAAAGATTTTGAAATACTTTCTGAAAAAATATTTTTGAAGGGAAAAGAAAAATAGGGTAGAAAATAAAGAAGTTGCTGTCTCATGGGTTTTTTTGTTATTCGGCTAACAGTGGCTGTAAATATTTGATGTTTACATTAAAATACTCTTTGGTCCCCAATATTTTAAAGTTAGCAAGTCTAATTGCTACACCCACATGCAAAACTTTAAGCTGCTGAAGTTTCTTAACTGAACCAAACCGATAAAACTGAAAATGAATTACATTTTTAAAACCAAACTGGTTCGTTCCTTCTTAGCAAAATCGGCTTTTTTTTTTTCTACAACTGAACAAAAATTGGTAACTAAAGTTGCTGCAAATCATAAATTGAAACGAATTGGTTAGCCCAAATAATTGAATTGAAAAACCAAATTAGATTGGTTCGATTTTTCAGTTTTAGCCAATGTGTTCTCACCTCTAAGCAAACCAAAGGGACAACAATTGTTAATTTAGGGACAGTAAGGATCAGACTCTATATTATGTGAGACCATAATTTTAAACATTCATGTCAAAACTGAAATCTGACTGGGGTTGCAAATGATTCAAGCTAGTTATGAGCTACTTGGAGCTTGGCTCAATAAAGCTCCCTTGAGCTCGTTTAATAGATGACTAAAGCCTGAGCTAAGCAAAATTTAGGTCATGTAGGCTTGATAGTTGATAGCAGCTAGTTTTATAAGATAATGAGCTAGCTGGCATATAATTTAATTTGAAGTATATGATGGATATTTTTGCTTATAATTTTATGCATAAATAATATACAGGTCAAAAATGATTTGTTAAAAAAATAATTTAAAGTTTGCATATTTATTATAAAAAATTTTAAGTAATAGTTGATTTTTTTCCATATATATTTTAATTTTTGGATAATGTGTAAATTATTAAATTTATTATGAAAATCTATCTAATACTGTCTAAATTATTAAATTTATTACGTAAATCAATCTAAAATTAATTTTGAGCTTAATTAATCTCATTTAGACTCGTGAATTTTACATAACCCTGATGATAATCGGTTTGGCTCATTTGTTAATGGACTGAGCCTGAGCTAGTCCAAGCTTGGCTCATATTTGTGTTTGCCTTGAAAGATAATAATAAAATATCTATATTCTTTAGGAGCCTGATGATTTTGGGCTCGCCCAGCTCACCCAGCTCAGCTTATTTGATGAGCCAACAGCTAGCCAAAGCTCGGCTCATTTACATGCCTAATTTATCTAGTGTATAAATTTGTGGTTAAGCCTAAATATAATTACAGTGACAAATGTGTTCACTTGTCTGTGCATTTGTCTTGTCTTGGAAGGTAATAATAAAATATCTTTTATCATTTCAGTGTCAGTTTCTTTTGGTTTTGAATAGTCAAATTGTTTCACAACAGGTAGATACTAATGGTAAAGGTATGATAGACTCTGGGGAATTCATTGCTATATCCCTTCATCTACAAAGGATGGCCAATGATGAGCATATTCACAAGGCATTTTCCTATTTTGACAAGGATGGCAATGGTTATATAGAACCAGATGAGCTTCGAGATGCCTTGATGGAAGATGGTGCAGATGATTGTACAGATGTAGCAAATGACATCTTCCATGAAGTGGATACAGACAAGGTGAAGTTTCCATAGCATACACGGGCTTTTGATTCAGCCAGATTGAAATCTGACATTATTCTTGTTTGAATGCATGCAGGACGGAAAAATCAGCTACGACGAATTTGTTGCTATGATGAAAACTGGAACAGATTGGAGAAAGGCGTCTCGTCATTACTCTAGAGGGAGATTTAACAGTCTAAGCATGAAGTTAATGAAGGATGGTTCGCTAAACTTGGGGAGTGAGTAAACGCCTAAACACGAGCTCGCAATCATTAATTTATCCATGAAAAGAAAGTATTAAGCCGTCAATGTCCATCTTAGACTTGCTTTCTTCTGTGATTATTTGATGGGGTTCTTGATTATGTGGGATCCCTTTGGCGTGAGAGCTTACGTCATTCTGGAGGCTGATAACATCTTGTCTCTCTCTCTCTCTCTCTCACTTTCTCTAAATGTTGATTTATGTAAAAATAGTGTCTTTGTAGCCTTTTGTGAGATGATTGTTTCCAGTTGACAATGTGAGTTTTTGAACTCCATAGGAGGGCTGTAGTATATTCTCGTCAAAGAAAGAAGTAATGCCATATTGCTCCATTTTGTGCTGCAAATTCGACGCTCTCATCCTCAACCAACGCACACTTCTCAGTAAATAAATGAATGAACAAAACTCTGAATCAAAATAGAGTAGATGTTTTACCTGAACAAGTCTTGCTTCCATAGCTTGTACATGGGTTGGGTCTAACTTGTTATTGGGTTCGCTACTAGCACATCTGCAACATTTGTTTTCTTTTTTTCTTTTTCGCTCAACTCTTCAGTGCTTAAATTATTATTATTATTATTATTTTTTTCAATTTCAGGATGTGATATTTTAAGTAACTGAATTGATGTATGTTTTTTAGGTGATTAAATATGTAAAAGAATGAATTAAATAAACTTAATCGAAAGATGACTATTTGTCGTTTTAGCATGTATCGAATTATTTTAATTGAAAAATCCATTTGTCCTTTATGTGACACTGCAGAAATTTAGAATCTATAGTACCAAAATAATATATATTATTTTTCTTTATCTTAAAATAATGAAATAAAGTTCAAATTATTAAGTTTAAGATGAAGTAAAAGATTGCAACTCCTCTTGGCCATATATTTTAAGGAAGCTACGTTGTCTACTATTCAATCGGTTGCGGAATTAATAATAAAAAGAAAAAGTGATGGGACACACAAGTCGATTACAGGTTGGCCAGTTGCTGTTATGTAACTTCATTTTCTTTCTTTCTTTCACCTCAACTCAATTATCCGTGTTCAAATCCTTGGCAACAGTACAGGTCTGTGTTCTCTCTCTCCAACATCAATTATTACCTTCCGATGTCGGCCTCTCAACGATTTCCACTTCCATGTGGGAACTGCTCACGTACTTCCTTACGTTGTCTCAAAGCTATATATTCGCACCAAAAATAATTTTTTCCAATATGACGTGATAACTCAGCTTTGAAACACATTATGTGTTAATTTTTTTTTTTTTAAAATACAAAAATCCTGAAATGCAAATCTTTTGTATGTTTTAGTTTAGGATAATACTCATGAATTTATAAGAAATGCTTAGAATTATGTTTATTAGAGTTATAAGGATCATTTTTCTATAATTTTTATTAAAAATAGGAAAAATTATGATTTTGTATATGTGTTTTGCCATGATATACAACATTGCCTTTTGCAAAATATTCAATAAATACAATGACATTTTACCTAATTTTGACAAAATACATGGATGAAATAGTAATATATTGACAGAAAAAAGTACAAAAAGATATAATAACACAACGGAGACAAAAATAGAGACGATGGATTAGCATTTTCACATCATTTTATCATTATTTTGAACAATTATATATATGTATATATATATATAAATATGTCATTGTTGTGTTTGGCGTGTGTGCTCACGTGATGACGGATTAGCATTTTCTAAAATTAGGGATGATTTCCCAAATTCCATTTCATTAAAGCCACTTAATTTTGAAGGAAGAGGAGCATTTTTTGTCATTTGATTGATTGAATTGAAAGGAAGGCCTTTCCCTCTTTCACTCTCATTGCACTAATTTTTGAGTTCGTCTTATTAGGCGCCGCTATTAGGCCTTTTCCTCTTTTATTACTCGATTAGTTTCGGTTTAAATTTTAGACAATTTTGAGTTCGGTTGCCCATTTGACAATATAAAATAAATTATTTTCGCTTAAAATCGATTAGAATTAACTGAACAACTATAATCGAACCAAACTAAATGGTTCATTTCGATTTCAAACAAAATTTAAGTGTATTTTCAGTTTAAAGAGAAGACAAATTCAGTTTTATGGTTCGATTTCATTCATAATCTAACCGCCCTGTTTGCACACCGCAGCCAACGTGAGCCCCGCTTTTAGAGTAGTCCGACAACAAGTTGAATCTTACAGGACTCACGACCACATATTTTCACTTTAGAATAGTTATTCTAGCAAAAATATCCTAATATATTTTGATATTAACTCCTTGTTTAGAATAAATAAACTCCACAAAATTATATGGATTTACTTATAAATTAAAATTATTATATTTAAAATGGAAAAAAAAAATTAAAATTTTATGATTTTTTTTAACTGTCTGGTGTCCAAAAGCTTATTAGCCGGATAGTTTCATAAAAGAGAAACAGAACAAATTCGAACTCGAGACCTCTAGTTAAAAGAAGAAAAAATCTCTGTCATTCCATCTCACCCATCAAGGGTAATTTTATGAATTTAATTATATGAAATGGAATAAAACTAAGCCAAATGCTACTAAAATGAGTGAAAATTTTATTAGATTTTTCAAATAAATTTCATAAAATTATTAATAATTCTAAAATTTTATGATAAAAATTCATTCTCTTAACCTTAAAAAATTATTATGCTAAAGGTATTTTAGGAAAATAAAAACAAGTAAATGTCATATTCATAATTTATTCCAAATACGATTAGGTGGAACCCAATTGATCTAATTATATATTTTAAGTTTAACATATCATAGATGAAAAATTCAATTAGAAACATTCATTCTTATTTTGAGTTAAAATTTGAATTAGTATGATATAAATTTTGACCTTCAATCAAAATATATACTTTAGCCCATGTGAAATTAATTAATTAATTAATTACTTACCAATTGAGACTTTTTTTTTGGTGATTTCCACTTTGATTAAACTTGTATTAGTAAATAGTAAAGTAATCTCCTTGTTCTCATTGTATGGAAGATATGGTCAAAAGGGCAAAAAATGATTCTTTCCATGGTGGGAAGGTCAATGTCTCATTGTTCATATGCTAATTGAAAACAAGCAAGCCATTTTGTGGGGTAAAAGAAAAAGAAAAGTAAAAAAAAAAAAAAAAAAAAAAAAAAAAAAATTTAAGTAGATAATAAATTTTTGACCTTTCAATCAAATATATACTTTAGCCCAATGTTGAATTAAATTAATTAATTAATTGACTACCGGAATTGAGACTTTTTTTTGGTGATTTCCACTTTGATTAAACTTGTATTAGTAAATAGTAAAGTAATCTTCCTGTTCCTCAATTGTAAATGGAAGATCATGGTCAAAGGGCAAAAATGATTCTTGGTCCATGGTGGGAAGGTCATTGTCTCACTTGTCTCATCCATGCTAATTGAGAAAACAGCAAGCCATTTTGTGGGGTAAAGAAAAAAGAAAAGTAAAGAAAAAAAAAAAAAAAAAAAAAAAAAAAAAAAAAAAAAAAAAAAAAAAAAAAAATCCCAATGGGTTTGGTCGGTGGGGCATCAACATGAAATTTCAGCACGCAAATGGAACATGACTAGATTTATATTGATTTTATTTCTTTTTTTTTTTAATTAAATCTTGTGAAATTTGATTTTATAACCTTATGATATGTTTGATAAGTTATAATTAAATAAAAGGTAATGTAATTAAAAAAATTTTTAGTGTAAATTTATATTAAAAGTGCATTTGATAATATTACATTATATTATGACATTATTAAATATAGCCTTATGGTTTTAGAAATTATTTCAAGAATAGCCTTAATAATTTCTTCAATAATATAATTAATCTTTTATATGTTATTTTAATTTTCCTACTATGCCATAATTAAAATGTAATTGACTAAAATGTAATTAATCTTTTATATGTTATTCAGTTTCCTGCAAATTGACTAAAATGTAATTTACATTTATATTTTTGAACAATCAATTCTGTTGAGAAATATTAATGTTACGGTAAATATGAGAATACAAATTCAATCTTAAAAGCGAAACGTGTAATGGAGTGGGACAACTAAAAATTTCTGCGTTGAGGGTGCGAAAGATATTAAACTTCTAGCTATACTTTTTTTTTTTAGTAATAATGCATGTGATATAGTGAACCCTGCACGTGCTGTAAAGAGAAGGAAATTGGGAAAAAGCAAGTGAAACACGGGGTGTGGTACGGGCTTGTTTGGCTTTTCAATTAGACAGAATTGACCAAACACGAACTTGTATCTGAAAAAAGAGGAAAACTTTGAAGTTTAGACAAAACAAACCAAACAATCAAAATCTTGGAATTTAAAATACCAAATGCCAACCCAACGCCAAAAGCATTGGTAAAGCCTCATCACAGCAACATATTTGACTGCCTAATTCTCCGTTCTTATCAAAGAAAAATATTAATTGGTATGCTTATAAAAATCTAACATCAATTCACAAATTTTAATAATGGAAAGACGATATATTTAGTTCGTAAAAATTTATTTTAACACGTATATGATTACTGGAATCGATTTTTCATCTAATTTTTTCTTTATATATGTATATCCCCTGAATCAGATAATCTCTCGGTTAAAAAACCTTTTGAGAGAGTTAAAAAAAAAAAAATTTAATCCCATATATTATTTTTATAATCTTAATAAAGTTTAGATGGATTAATATAGTCCACTTTTGCTAATCCGACCGCTAATTGATTATAATTCTATTATTTCTTGTAATGAAGAGCATGGTCAATATATCAATGTACTCTAAACATGATGGTTTCTATTTTGGTAAATTCTTGTATCAAAATGTTGACTGTTATCATTTCAATGCTGAAGCAATGTGGGAATGCATAGATAGATAAAATTATGAAACTATGTTTTTTGAATGCATTGGTGGGGTTAAGCTATCGAACAACTCTTGGCCACACAACACCTACTAAGTCAGATTCCAACATCTCACGAGTCTACACTCGAGGAGTATGATGTTGATGTAAACGTCCTGCCAGTGCCAGTGACAGATCTAAAAATTTATTCTTTCCCAGAGTTAATATATAATTTAAAAAAAAAAGAGAGATAAAAACATAAATAAATTGAATTTTATGGATTAATTTAGAATATATATATTAAATAAATTGAATTTTATGGATTAATTTAGAATATATATATATATAATATATATATATATATATAATCAGAATGTGAAAAAGGTTTTCACTTTGGAAGTTTGACCATTAGGTTTTGTTGTAAAATGAAATTGAACTTATAATAAAACGTGGGTAATGGTTGTCTATGTTAATCTTGTTAACGTTTTGAACTAATACAACCAAAGGCCTTTTATTGCTTGTCTAGTCTTATTCGGTGTACTCCACTTACCATTTTTTATTGCTTCTTTGCCTTTTTTTTTCCTTTTTCATATCATAGCTTCTGCAATGTGCTTTATTTTTGAAAGTTGTTCAACTTTCTAAAATTGCTAATTCTATTATTTAAATTACTCACACTCTACATCATATACTTTCTTTTTCTTATATTATCTAATTTCATTTTTTAGTTATACATTAATTTCATTTCGAGATTTATGACTCTTTTTTATATATGTTATTTCACCGATTTAATTTTTTTATCTTAGAAGAGATTGTGCCTTAAAATTTTCTTATTATTTCTTTTTTATATTACAAATGGGCCTAAGATGTGCCTTGAGAAGGATAAATAAAGTATTGCTTACAAGGATTTATTAGTAATTATTCTATAATGTTAGATGGAGAGTCTAGAGTCTAGTTGTAGAATATTACCTAGCAAATATTCCTATACATTGGCACTCAAGGTTAAGAAAAAAATCATGTCAACAAACTTGCACTTAAAATAAGTACACCATTTAACATGGATATTAGCTAAACTTGAATCTCACACTTTAAAAAAAATAAAATATAAAAAAGCTTTTAATTACTTAATCGTGAACTAGTTCCGAATTAGTTTAGGTGTGGAGTTCGATACTAGTGTGTTTAATATAAAAAGAATCTTTTGATATATTAATTATTTCAAATATTTCAGATAGACATTTTTAATTTGTTTTAATGAGATTAAATTATGCCAGCTTACTCCTCTTAAATAGACTTGCTTTATATTAATATATATATGAGATTCCTTTTTTGTGGATAAAGTATTGAATTGTTGCTATAAAAAGTGGAAAAGTAACACACATGTGATACAAAAAGAACAACGAGGATATTTAGTGAGTTTGGTGTTCTGCTGCATTCTAAGTCTTTGAAAAGTGAACCTTTTGATCAATTAGCTTGGGCCACCTTCCTTTCCAAAGCAAAATCCTAAACAGTAGATATCATAAATAAACATCATAAACAATTAGCAATTGCAAGCCTAACTTCAATATACACAATGCCAGTTTGAAAAAATCAATCAATCGCAAATGGTTTCAATTTTGTTTCTTGAATTGGAATTCCAACTTGTCCACACTACTTGCAATAATACCATAAAAAAAAAGTTGAACTTTGAATCATTCTTTGACTTTCAATAATACTATCTATACACTTTGATTATCTAATTATTGTGATCTTAGTTTAATGGTGCAAAAAAACATTAAACGTTTGTCCAGTAAAATTAATTATTTTGGTAGCTGTTAATTAGGTTGTTTAATAGCTTTTCATAAGACGTTAAAAGCTAAAACGTTACCAGAGAGGATTAATTTTATTATTAAAAACACTAAACTTAACATTTAAAACTAATTAAAAACGTTATATTATAAAAAATAAGTTAATTTAGCTTTTAACTGGACAAACAGCTAAAACTACTTAAAAGTCATTTCCTTTGAATTATAACCCAAAGACAGAAAACAACAAAAATACTCTTGATAAATCTCAACTTGATGAGGGGGGGGGGGGGGGGGGGGGGGGGGGGGGGGGGGGGGGTGATAAATTGAATAGTTTGATAATCCTTATCCATCTACACTACAATCACTTTGTTTCCATAAATGATATTGATATTCCCATTGATACAAGTTGTTGGGCTAAAAGGGTATTTTTATTATAAGCAAATGGAACCAAATAGTACTACTACATGTCATTAAATCATAAAACTACATATAGAAACTAATGAAGAACACTTTATTAAAGATTCAACTTGTTGTTTCCCAAGACCTTTTTTGTCCTAATTTACAGTCTAAATACTCGTCAATTGTCATTGGGGTCGATAGATGAGCTGGCCTATCCTTTGTCACCAAATTCCTTTGATGGTTTCAATAAGGCCAAATTTCACTCCTTAGGTTGTAGAAGAAGGCAAGAGAAAGACCTATCTTTATTGGGAGTTCACTATTCATACGATGCTCCACACCTCTTTGTAAATTGCATTACTCAAACCTATATTATAACATACACAAAACAAATATTAATAAATAATAATACACTCGTAATAATCATGCATTGACCCCAATTAAAACTCGATCAAAAAAAAAATATTGAAGGAATTAGCTCATAATTACCTGAAATTTGATCTCCAAATGTTGAATAAATGAAGGCATTTGGGGCGGGAATTAACAGTAACCCAGTCAAGTTGTCGCCCCGAGAAAACTTTGTAGTCCCTGAAACATTTTCGTCCGGTAAAAGAAGGTCATTCCACGCCGGGGTCGGAGTGTGGAGAGAGACCAAGTGTAAGGTCTGGTTTGGGGAACATTTGGGGTAGAGTTGACCCTCAGGCAAGCACCAAATGTTTTTCATCTCCGCCAAAAGCATTTTGGAAAAGGTGGTTCTTCTTCCAAAGCCAAGATTTGCAGAAATACCCTCATCAGTTTTTCCGCCAAGGGGGGTTCCCCCTAGAACCACTTCATAACCATATTCATCGACAAATTCCCTGAAAATCAATATACATGTCAAAATATTGTCAAATAATTAACATTACTTCTTTATTGGCATAGAAGAAATGATAGATAGGTCATAAAAGTATAAAATAAGTGCTGGAATCCAAAATTTTCATATATATTTTCCAGAAGTGTTTATGTTTAGCCCCAAATCTTCCAAATTTCAATTTTTCACGTCTGAAACTTTATATATTTCAGAAACATCTATATTGGTGCCTCCATTCTTACGTAATTTTCTCTTTATTTTTGGATGTGCAGTGCTTAAAATCTAAAGTCATCTATTTAATGTTTGTAATAGGCAAAGGGTCCCTTATATTTATATCTATAACCTTTTTAGGTCAACTTGGTGGATCAGACTGCCCTTTATGGTTTCTTATTCATGGATATGTCAGATTAGCTGTACTTATAATGAAGTATAATTATGATTAATGATTAAACTAAAATCCTAACATTTTACAAACGTATTTATTTTGTAAAATATAAACCCATCAAAATAACTAAAATAATAACTATTATAAAAATAATCTTCAAATTATAAGTCCCTACATAATTTAAAGAAAACAATATATTAAAATATGAAGCTTTTATAGTTCCTAATAATTTTTTTTTTCAAAAGAATGGTCCGAAATACCTTCATTTGTAAGCTAGGTGTTTCCCCGTCAAAGATAAACTCTTTTCATCCTCAAGGAATATTATTCGCTCGAAAAAACAAAATTCTCAACGAAACATTAACAGTCCCTTTTATTTTTTATGTTTATGGTTTATAAAGATGGACAAAAACACACGTAAAATTACTTAACCTAATAGAAGATGGGAAGTGTAGGCATTTGTTGTGGTTTCTCAAACTAACAGGCAATGTAATGAAGAAAGAAATAATCACTCCAATCAAGAATCGCTCCTTTCTCCACTCCTAACGGCTACCATACCCTTCATATGTATCCCGGCGAGTTGCATAATCTGTTTATTTCCCAGCGGCAGATTTAAAGAATTTCCCGCCACATCCTGCCGTATTCCTCGTTTTAACAGCCTCAGGTCTGACGCGTGATTCACTACCTGAAAAGAAACCCCATTCACGGACATGCATCGGAAATGGCCTCTTCACGTCCTCCCTACGGATAACTCTCGTCGTTAGAGAAAAACGTTATGGGAAATCAAAATAACCGGAATATTAACATCCAAGGAAGTAAGTCAATATTGGTTTTTTGTTTGATTGACGGCCGATGAGAAAGTGGCTTGACGGTAAACGCTGTGGATTCTCGTATACGCACTTTTCCGATAAAGATTGGAAACTCGAACGCAACCGGTTCTGGCCACACCTCTGCAGCAGTTTCATGGTTTTTTCTGAAGAAAACTTTTATTAACGAACGTGGTAAATAATGGTTATAAAGTTTGAGAGACAGAAAGTAATGGAACTTGCGATGTGGCTATGGAGAGTGGGAGGGAACAAGTATTTATAGGAATTTGCAGGCATAGCTAATTTCGGCGCCCGTGAGAAAACTTGGATTTGCTCTCACATTATATATTAACAAAACATAATCATTAAGGCTCTTTTGTCTCTCTATTTGTATGCTTTTTCCTTTTCTGTTTTTTAATACTAGAACTTATTGGCAGTAAAGATGTTCTGACCAACTACCAGTTGGGATGGTTTAACTTCAACGAGGTTGAAAGGTCGTATCCTCGTGTGTTTTTGGAAATACTTTTACCTCATTAGTGGGCTAAAATGGGTGGCAAAATTAAAATTTAATTTTAGTTTAAGAGATACCAATCGAAAAATTGCTCAAAATAATTACTAAGTTATTAAAGAACAAATTTTAATGTTTTGAAAATTTGAAAAGTACTTATTTTACAGTTTATGTATGAAATTTATATACGATCAATCAAAAATAATTTAACTGCAGTGAAAAATATTTTTGACGCATTTACCTAAAAAAAGAGAATAATGGATTTAGAATAATATGAGTGTGAGTTCGAAACAATGAATTGGGCTCCAATCAACTTCAACTGTATTCCCAAGTAGATGGATGGCTGCAGAATGGATTAGATAGAGTGAACAAAGTGGGGTTTTGTGCCGGAAAGCAGATAAAAAGATTTCAGCTTTGAACCTAAGAGAAAAAGGAAGGAAGTTATTAATCCCACGTGTCTTGTGAAGCTATAAATGTATGTTATAATTGTCAGTGGTGAGTGAATATTTTTTTGCATACGTGTCATCTAGGTATAGGAGTATTCAGTTAAATTTCACATTTGGCATTTGCATCTAGTTGTTTGAATGTTATTTTCACTGCCCCACGAGTAGCTATTTGCTCGCCAGATATTTTAATTTTTTGTTAACACATTTATTTTTTTTTCTTTTGTTACTCTATTTGCTAGTTTCTTACTTTTTTTTTTTCTGCTATGATTTAATTTAATTGACCAAGTGTTCCCACTTGATGAAATTTAAATTTCTAATATTCAGTTAGTTTTTTTTTTTAAAATTAATTTTATTTAAGATTGTCTTTTTCATATGTAAATTTTTCAATTTAAGAAATATTTTATTTTATAATTAAATTCCTTTGGAAAATTATTATATATTATTTAAAAATTTTACTCTGTGGTGTTAACCATCACATTTAAGTGGAATCCTCAATCGAAATAATATTATGCAAATAAAACGTTTACAATAGTACACAATTTGGAATTTCCCAAATCTTCTCCAAGTACTTTTTCAAATAAAATGATTTGGATGTATAAATCCCCACCCAACTTAATTTTCAAAAGACATGAAATGGTTATTTGTTGCAACGCCATTATTATTCTTATTCTTTTTTTTTTTTTTTAAATAAAAAGTTATTATTAATTTGAGACAGAAAGATAAACATTTGACCTATCATTCTTTTGGATGATTATGAATCATAACTAAACAAAATTCCTTTTGAGATAAGGATCAAGTTTTATTACTACGTGTTTATTTGTATAAAAAAAAAACTTATTTTAGAACAAATTCTAGAAGATAATGGGTTTTTATTGGATTAAAATTAATTATTAAGTCTAAAATAAATATAAAGTTAAACATATTTGTTTTCACGCTCATTTTGGATTTTATTGATCATATGATTTGATTTTATTTCAATTTCACCTGAACTTTTAATCTTTTCTTACATTGTGCAACTTCAAATTTGAAACATTTATATCAATTTTAAATTAATTAAACCTTTGGGACCTTTTGGTTGCAATATTATCCTAATTATAATTAGGGACTTAAATTTGTAAATGAAATAGAGTTACTCTTGATTTTGCGCTTCATTAACTTAAGCATTTGTGTGAATGAAGGAGTTCGGAATCAATAGTAAAGGTGATCTCTAATATTATTTTTTAATTTTTTTAAAATTATTTCTTAATTGATAATAACTAATAAAAATTTAATTTTTGTAACTAACATTTATGCTTTTTAAAAAATTAGAAAATATAAATTTATATTATTATTATTATTATTAAACCAAACTAAATAAAGCATTGATGGAGCGAAGAAAATACTCTACCAAACTAAAATTATTGTCTTTTTACAATGGAATAAAAAACACCCTACTTAATTTAAATTAAATACTTATTTTTCTTTGAAAAATTTAGCTATTTAAGCTTGTTTTTTTTTTTTTTCCCCATTATGCTTTTAATTTTATTTCTTCTATGTATAAATATAATATTTAAAAAAATTCTTATCATGCCAAATTGATTTGCTTTTGCAAATATATATTCCTAGTTCAGGCATTTGAGGAATCATTGTGGCAATTTTTCAAATAGCAAATTCTTAGAAAACAACTTTGGTTTTTTTCTTCTTTTAGGAAAATGTGTTGACACTAATAGTAAATTAAAGCACTCTTAATCCTAATTGCATCTATTCTTGAATGCTAGAAATGACAAACTGGACAAGTTTGGATTAGAAAAAACAAAAAATCAGATTAATCAAATTTGTTTGATACAAAAAAAAAACGCAATACTGAGTAAAAAATCGATTTGGTTTGATTTGATGTTGTTATCAAAGCCTAGCAACAACATTTGTTTTTTAAATGGAACCAAAATAAAAATAAGCTAAAATATATTGAAAATAATATAATATTTTGATTTTCACGTTACTATCAGTTTTGATTTAGTTAATAATGTTAAAAATATTATAACAAATATTATAATTTCAAATTTGAATTTAATTCAGTTTGATTTTTCTAGTGATTTTTATAAGAAAAACAAACTGAAAACAAAATAATTGAAAATTCAGAAATTTACAAACTAAATTTCTAAATATAATTTAAATTAATTTTCCAAAATTAAGACAATTCTGTGTTATTTTTTGTCAAAATAAAATAGTATATACAATAATACTTTCTCTTTTAAATTAAAAGTGTATGAAATATGTCCAATAAAGTGTAATCTGATTGGTCCTTCTCAAGTAAGAAATAGGAATTTCGAGTTCGAATTCTCTCACCACAAGAGTTTTTCATTAATTTGATAAGTCAAGTAAATTGCTAACATGTTACATGTGCATTCCACTTATTTAGATTTCCAATGAAATTAAAAAAAAAAAAAAAAAAGTGGATGAAATAATGAACAAGTAGTTTGATCAGATTCATCCAAAGTGCTTTCCTGTAACAAAGAAAGATACATCTTAAATGTACCAAAGAAGATCTGTAGTCTGTAAGAGTGGAAGGAGTGGACGATGATTGATGAATATTGAGATTGAGGTCTTAGGGTTCCAATGCACATGCCTTGCTTGCTCACTTTTTTTAATGCACCAACCAATAATTTTCTTGGTGCCAATAGCAAAATGAACAAATACAGTGACCATAAATGGTCTTGTATTTCAACATCTCTCTGTTTCTTTTTTTTTAAATTAGAAGAATCTCTCGTGGGTTTTTGACTGCCGACTTGCAAATGCATGTGCTGTCCTAAACCATTAATGTGAAATGCATGGTTTTTTTTCTCACTCTTTTTTTTTTACCGAAGAATAAAAGCAATTAGCTGAGAATAAAAATGAGGACACCCCTTGTGAAAAAATGAGTAGCAAAATAAAAATCTATCAATACTGTCCCTTAACCAAAGAATGAAATCAGAAGCGTAAAATTAAGAGGATAACTCTTAACTTACAAAATCGAAGGAAGTGAAAAAATTAATTTCATTTCCTATGTTGGAACTTCAAAAACTTGTAAGCTTTAAACCGTTGGCTAAATAATAATCAACTATTTTTACATATGAAAATCATAAATTTTAGTCAAAAAATCTCTTTTTAAAAGAAAAATGGAAATTCATTAATAAAGAATATAGTATGAGTACTTATTGATATTCCCTAGAGAGTAAAGAATACTAAACCAATCAAGCGTAAGTCTAATTATTCTTTCTCATTTATGTAAGTGAAGAGTTTGAAAGTATCAAGTTTGAGTTCTTATTAGGCTATAATAGTCTTATTAATTTAATGAAGCTAAGGAAAAAAGAGTATTCCTAATAAAAAAAAAAAAATGGGTGATGATAATAATTGTATGGCCATCAATTTACTTCAAACCGGTATTAAATAAAAAAATAATAAGAAAGAAAGAAAAGGACAAAATCAGCCCGAACATTTTAAAAATAACAAAAATACAGAAACCAATTCTATTATTTGGTGGACGCATTGAAAACTACTTAATTTCAAGACAAAAAGCAAAAGAAAAAAGTCAGGCGGACCAACTCATATTTTAATGTGATGAAAGTTTTGTTTAATTTTAAATCGAATCTACTATTTCCAACCTAATTTAATTCTCTTTTCCAAAAAAAGATTAATTAATCAATATTCAAAACATAATAATTTATACGTCCCAAAATTAAAACATGCATCATATAATTTAAGTTCTCAATGTTTCTTTTGTTTAAGACTTCAAAGTCATATTAAATTAGCAATTAAGACTCAGAGTTCAAGTCTCCGCCCCTCAATCCGATCATCCCCTCCCTCCCTCTAATTATGGTAAGAAAAAAAAAGAATTAGCATTCGTTAAAAAATCCAACCATTGAATAAATACGGCGGCATTCGTAGAGGAGACATATAAAAATGGAATGCTAGTTTAGTTTTATGCTAATTAGTTAGTTAGCTAGCTAATTAGTTAGTATTAATTTTTTAAGCGAGTTTTAAAAAGAACTTTGAGAAATTTGTTACCCTTAATTTATAGAAGTTTTTAATTATTCTGATTTAATTTTAAAATTGCTGGATAATTGAAATTTCAAAATATTATCTTACTTATATATATTTTTGAATATACTAAATTAATTTTTAGACAGTTGAAACACAAATAAAGTGATTAGTGTAAAATATAATTAATTAAGTCACATTAATTATAATCCATGTAAAAGGTGACTTTCTAACTTGAATCTTTCGTTTGTAGCTTGGAGACCAAATGAATGTATTTTTCGTAACATGATAACTAGTAGATTAAGATGAGTGGAGTGGTGTGGTGTGGCGCGCGTGGGGTTTCCAAACAAAAACAGAGTTCGGCCGACATCAAAGATTGGAGTATTACCCGCACCAACTCAATTAAGTCAATTCGCCTTTTTTTTTTTTTTTAAATTAATTTTATTATATCAACGTTCCAACATTCCAATCATTTTCGACATCAGCGTTGCACGTGACAATAATTTCCGTGACAATCACCTTGCCTGCCTTCGCCTCCATTCCCATAATTTCCCTCTTCTTTCTTCTTTTCATTGTTGTATTTGTGTTTCTCAATGTTCATATAAAGTGTTTGAAGTTAATTTTCGAATTTAACTTTTAAAATTTTTGTTTAGAATACCCTAAGCCGTATTCTTTCTCTTCACTGTTCTTTCAGTTGTTTTTTTTTGTTTCGTATGTCACCGCCCCTTCATCGTTTTTGGAATGGAAGGTGGTTCCTTTTGATTCCATTATATATATATTTTAATTTCTTTTCGATAAATTTCTAAATTGCAGTCGATCTTTCAAATTTTATTATAGCTCTTTAGTTGTTTTTAGTACCCTTTTAGTGAGAATTACATTGCTTTTTTGAATGATATGTTTGTTCTCCTTTCATGGAGTGATTTCTCATTGTAGAGAAGTAATTTACACTTGTTTGTGATTGTTTCTTTAATTGGTAGTTTGAAATACAAAGATAAAATTGTTGATTACTTATAGTTTTAAGACTTTAGAGTCTTTCAAGTTCGGGTAAATTTTTTTTATCAATGGAATGCTTTTGGTAGTGCGATATGTTCTTCATTAAGTTCGGTAATATAAATTTTTCTACGAGTGTCAGGTGTAAGAAGTTTCCGAAATTTACAAGCTCGGGGTTAATATTATTTAGAAAGTTTCTTTTGTTGTCCCATATTTAAAATGACCAATTTTATCCGAAGATTATTTCTTCCTCTTAAGGATTATCTCCAAAACAAGAAGAATTTTCGATTTTCTGTATTTGTATTTTTTATTCCTACGAGAATATGCATCATGTACCTCAAATTATATTTTTTAATTAATGAATTACCAATTTTTCAAAAAAAAAACTTTAAATATTTATTACATATTTTAATTTAATTTGATATTTAAATTATTTTTAAGATTTCATTTAACATGTTCTTTTTTGTCAGAAATAATAAAATGTTAAATTTTAATTTTTAAAAAATTTACAAAAGTTTTAAAATTTAAAAAAAATAAAATAATAAAATAATACAAAAATGAAAAATTAAATTGTTTTTTCAATTTTCCACATTTTAAAGTTTTTTTATTCTAAATATTTATATAATTTTAAATTAAAAAAGTTGTAAATATAAAACTAATTTAAAAAATTGCTATCTAATAAAATTTAAAAGGCACACAGATACAATTCTAGTAAATAAGTGTAATCTACGACCCTGACAAGAAATTCAATTTAAATCTCCCAATGTTAACAATAAAAAATAAAATTTTAAAGGTTAATTTACTAGGCAAAATTTTAGTGGGTCTCTCCTCCATTGGTCCTTTTTCTCTCTCTTCTTTTTAACGAGCGCTCCCCAATTTTTGATTCGTCGTATATGTATTATTGAATGGATTTTTCCTAAGTTTAGATAATGTGGTAGAAAACTTATAATTCCAAAATCCCGATCAACTTTGAACATTGATTTTAGTTTTTGTGGCACGTGATGTTTTTAATCTGAACACTTGAAATTGATTTATCACAAAACATGCAAATCACTTCACTTTGTATTCTATTTGGAAAAATACTACTAGTATGGAAAAAAGGTTCTAATCCAAACTTGGAATTTCTCCACTTTGTGTGAATTGAACAAACAAAAAATATTTCAAATCTGCTCATCTCAAGCTTTTTCTATGGAAACAAAAGTGAGGTAAGTACATGCATAATTACTTTTTTTGCCTCGTTTTCAGAGATTTTTTGATAGTCAAAATGAAGGTAAGGATTCAAATTTGACCGTATTAGAAGAGAGACAAACCCAAATAATGAAATTGAAATACGTGTTTTTTTGCAATTTTACCACAATCTCCAACTTGTGATGTTGAGTGTGTATATACTTGAGCTTAATTGCCTTGCCGTCTATACAGAACCACTTTTTGGGATTTGAAAAATTTTTTTTAAGAAAAATCAAAATTCAATTTTATTAAATTGAAAACTTGATACAGATATGAGAATACAGGTCCGATATATTTTCTATATTTTTTATTGATAAGCTTAATAATAAACTACTTTATACAAAAGAATAAAAAAAACACTGTCTTGATTTGAAGTATCTGATCGAGTTGTCAGAGTATAATATTTATGTCATAGGGCGATCGCGCATGCTGCACTTGGTGGCTATTCATGACTAACTGTTTGACTTCAATAATCTTTTCTACAAATTCGATCATCATTACCATTTCAATTAATTCCTTCTATTGGAGAGGAAATCTACACTTCTTTCTATATAACCATCCAAATAACAAATATGCCAGAAAAATCTCTATATGGTGATAATAATAATTTCAAAAACTAAGATCTGAGAATAAAATCTCAAGATATGACACAATAACTCAGATCGTGTATAAAATTAATTTTGCAAAAAAAATAAACCCAAAAAAAAAAGGGTGATCACCGATGAGAGTTTATTGACCAACCCATGAAAGAAGAAAAGGAGAGATTTAAAGGTTTAGGTTTTGGAAAAATACCACTTCAATCCTGAAATGTAAAAATACCTTGTGTAAAAAAGAATATTTTGGAATTAAATTAATGTGGAAATGAAAACATGTTGTAAATATTTGAAAAGCAGTGTTAATGTTAATGATTGTGTGAGGAAGTGGACCAGCACGTGAAGGACTAACCCTATATGTTAATATTATTTATTGGCATAAGGTAAGGTAGTGCAATTGGTGGGTTGGGTGGTCCAACATTCCTCCTCTAGTATTCCTAATCATGTAATTTTATCTTAAAAAAGTTTTCCTAAGTGTTACATTGCATATAATTGGGCCTAATCACTAAATAGAAAACCAATTTTGTTTTTCTTTTCAACACACAAATTTTTGTGGGTTCTACCCATTTTTTAAATTAAATAATTTATTATTTATAAATCAATGTTGCAATTTTTTTTTCCTTTCCACTCAAACAAGTTTGTGGGCCTTTTCTTTCCAGAATGCCACGCAGAGTATCAATGAAAAAAGATGAAGAAAAGGCCAAAAGCTTTTGTTCTCCTTTTGTCACTTTTGTTTTGCATAAGAACAAACGTGTGAGCCCTTTTAGTGCACATATTTTGGATCTCCTTTTTCTTTTCTTTACATACTTTTTAAAAAGGAATTTGCCTCTTTTGGTTCTAAATTGAAACACATAAATGTTTAACGTATGTTAATTTTAAATAAGTTAAAATGTTTAATAGGTTCAAATAAAAGTTAGATGTCATATAAATTTTCGTAAAAAAGTATATAGATGAATATTTTCGTAATTTTGACCTATGTATTATACTTATTTTCCATGTTCACATTGAAGCTAGACAAAGAAATTTTCTTTTATTTTAATTTTAATGTCTATATAAACTGTGATTTTTTAAAAAATCAAATCCAACATTTAATTTCTTTTCAATTATCTAAATTTTGTGTTAACAAAAAAAAAATATATAAAATGTATCCAAGAAAGTTGATTTAAATTGACCATTCTTTCCTTTAAGCGGAGGGATATAGTCTTACATATTGATACACGTGGTGGGCAACAGTTGCTTCTATCTAGCATTGGAAATGGAAGTAGTTTAGATGAAAACTTTAATATGTATCAATATCTCATTTGGATGGCAAAGAATTTCCTTTTTTATCCTTTTCTCCAATACTCAATTCAACAAAGAATATTTAATTAAAATTATCCTTAGTTTTTATTATAATTTAGAGTAAATTAATTTATTTCCTTAATCCCTATGTAAAAAAAAATCTTAAACAACTTTGAGACGGAGAGAGTAATATACATAGTTTTACCTATTTTAGCTTAATTTTAAAAATAAATAATAATACTCTATAATTATCAATTAAATTAAATCTCGATATAATAAAAAAAAATTTAAATTTACATTATCTTTCAAAAGAAATTCTATTAATCATTATTTGAGTATAATTTGATTAATTTTAAGGACAATTTAATATAGAGTCATTTAATTTTAATTGAATAGGTTTGAACATAGACAAGTGATATTATTAGGAAAAATAAATCAGAAGTTATAATTTATTATAATTAACTAAAATTTTTTAATGTGTAAAATTAAATCAAAGTCCAAAAATATAGGACAGTGATGGTACCTTCGGAAAAAAAGGTTTCGAGGTTTTTACGGCTACCGATATTTGGTATTGGTTCAATTTGCTGGCGGTTGGGAATGAAAAACTTAAACCAGGTGATGGCGGATAGAGGTTGATAACTGGAGTATGTGTCAGCTTATTA
>NW_023590748.1:0-46653 GCF_014843425.1 Jatropha curcas
AAGAAAATTCTTAAACAGGATTTCTTTTGGTTGACAATGGAAAGGGATTGTATTTCTTTTGTAAAAAGTGCTTCGAATGCCAAACTCACGGAGACCTAAATCACATTCCACCTTTAAAATTACATCCTTCTATTTCACCATGGCCATTTCCAGCTTGGGGAATAGATATCATTGGCAAGATGTCATCACCTGCTTCTCATAGGCATGAGTTTATAATGGTTACAGTGGACTATTTCTTAAAAAGGGTTGAAGCAAAATCTTTCAAAAACATTAGTGCCAAGCAAATGGCCAAGTTCATCAAAAAGAACTTGATTTGTAAATATGGAATTCCCCACCATATAGGAATAGATAATGGAGTTCAGTTCCAAGCAACAGTAAAGACTCTGTTAGAGAAGTATGGAATTGAACATCATAGATCTTCACCTTATAGACCACAAGCTAACGGGCAGTGGAAGCTGCAAACAAACCATGAAGCAGATTTTGAGGGAAAATGGCCGAAAATCATCGTGATTGGGCAAGCAAGCTTCGATATGCTTTATGGTGATATTGGACCACAGCCAAATCTGCGAATGGGGCAACCCCTTACTCTCTGGTCTACAGAATGGAAGCTGTACTACCAACAGAGATAAAAGTGTAGTCCCTGCCCATGATGATGGAATCCAAGATTCCAGAATGTCAATGGGCAGAAAATCTGTAACATCCCTTCCCGGTCCACCCATTAACCCGAATGAACCGAGCCGAGACGCTACAATCTGGTTTAACTTATGTCCTGTCATGCTGATATCATGATTCATCATGTATGGGGCTAGATATTGATACAAACAATTCGCCCATTAACTCCAACTTCGCAGTATATCCCTCCAACTAACTCATCATAAAAATAAAACATTGTAATACTATATATGTCATAACTTGTATTAAATCCTCAATAGCATTTAATATCCAGCAATCAATTGCATTATAGATCTATATATCAAGTTTCTTCATGACCTAATAATACCAACTATGTTAAATATTTCATATTCAATCATTTTCCTTCCAAATACTTTACAACCAAAATAATTACTGTTCAATTATATTTTTCCAATCCACATGAGCCTCTTAATAAATGTAATAATTATACATCCATAAATTCTTAATACATGCCATAATTCTTAATTATATACATCTTCATCCTACTACTCTACTCCAATTGTCACTTCTTGGCTTTGATAGTATCTTCATAGTCTTCTCAGTAGCAACCCACCATGATCTCCAACCTACGCGTGAATAAAATCGACGCGGCTGAGTATAAACTCAGTGGTGCTCATAATTCCATACTTACAAGTGTGATGGCACTAACTTAAAATTTAAATTTGATAAAGCATTGAAATCATAGATTCAAGTAAATTTCAACATCAATGCCATCTTTTATAGCAAAGAATAAACTTTCTAATTCACACCATAATCATTTTAGTTCTAATTATCTCATAACACTCCTTTTAACATGAACCCCTTTTATCACACATATATGATACTTATCATGATCTAACCTGCTGTTTCATTATGTTGTTGAATGAAATCAATAACATGTAAGATACATTTAACGTATATTTTTCATTGGCCTTCAACTTGCTGATTACATTTGCTGTATGACTTTATGCACTTTTGTCACATAAATACTAAGTTATGAAAATTTAATAACATTCATGACTGTATGGCTCCTTAAAGATTTCAAATAAATAACTTGTAAGCCATATAACTAGCAATTATTAACTTTCCATGATCTTACTGATGTTTTTATGCTGTTATGAATTCCTTGCAACTTTTTATTAAAACTCAGTGAATATCGCAACGAATAAAGAACTAATAGCACATACATATGTAGAAATACGTATTCTCCATATGGAATGTAAAGCACACTACTCATGATCCTTTTCTTATCATCTGCTGCTCGTTATAACTGTATGATATATGTGCAATGTGTAGTCAATATAACTGTCATATCTCCATAAGTGTTATATGTGAACCAAAGTCGATAGAAAAACTGTACTGAAACTGTATGATACTGTATGACTGGGCGCTATGGCCAATATTAATCATATATTCCACTCAAACGGTCCCTGTAGGCCGGAGTAAAACTGTATGGGGCGCAGATTCCTTGCTATCCTATGTCGCTGACATAGAGCCCTTATCTACATGGTTTTCTACCTAACCTCAATGGAGCATATTAATGGTATGTCATAGATAAAACAAATGCATAGAACTTGTGGTCATAATTTTGCCATGCTTGTGTCATGTTATTAACTGCCTTCATAATTTCACAACCTTACTGCTTTACCTGTTGCTTGATGCCTGCCAAGCGGGCAACTTTGTTTTTTGTGCATGTGTAGTTTCACATCATTTGCAATGCTTTGCTTTTGGGTTCTTTGATACATGTTCTTCATGTTTGTCCCTTTTTTGTTTTTAAATTATGCTTGGGGCAATAAAGTTGAGCAACGGATACAATTGCATCAGAAAATGATGTCCAAAAGAGTATCAGACACAAGTGCGCGAGCGCGTCCATGCAAAGTCGCGAGCGCGAGAAGCACATATAAGAGTCGTAGTTTACAGGCCAATTCGTGAGCGCGCAAATGAAAGTCGCGAGCAGCGAGAAGTGCAAAATGAGAGTCAGCAGAGTTTCACAGGCCATTCGCGAGCGCGCAATGAAAATTAGCGAGCGCACGTCGTGTTTTTCCAGCCCTGCGCAGTCTATACTATTTTGGTCATATCTACTCAATCTATAACTGCGATTTTGGCGTGATTAAGAACACCATTTAAATCTAAGCACCATAGGAACAAATCAACATCTTCTTATGCCCAGTTTCTAATTCCATCATTAAATAGGGGTCAATATCAATGGTGAAGTTATTGGTTACTTTTTTTCCAGCAAAACTGTTTTTTCAGTAGAAACTCATATCTACTTCATTTATTCTTTTCATGTTCATGCTTTTTCACCATTTTCATCTTTTCTCATCATACATTTAGCTAAAATATCATCTCATTTTAACAATCACCAAATTTCATGTAAAGGAATGATTCAAAACTAAAAGCGATAGACACGCTTATCTAAAAAGCTTGAGCTTCTTTTTTTAGCTTCTTTCTACCTTGGCTCTCTCCTATACATACGAATTTTATGACCAGTATCTTTACAAAATATCAATCACAATGATTCAATTATGAATTCCAAAAGGGTTTACTTACTTGGTTAGAATAGAGTTTTTGAAGATATATGCTTTTGAATCCCATGAAATTGGATTGGAGAAAGGAAGGTGACTAAGGGAAAGGAGGTACCGATGAAGGCCGATGAGATCGCATAAAGGAGATGAAGAAGATAAGAATGAAAATGGGAAAGTGAATGGAAGGTCTCGGCGTAGCATCTCCAAAAAATATCATGATTTTAGTGTTGAAAATTACCAATGGTAACCCCTAATGGTACCTCAAGTGTCAAAATGGTACAACTCAATACCTCAACTTTATATTTTAGTGCAAGTAAGTCCTAATCCTTATACTTTGATCATTTTGTTTCCTTCAAGTAAGTCCACTTCTTTTCCTTATTTCAATTACCTCCCATTCTACCCCACTCTAGACTCTAACAGCTCGAACCGGGTTTTGGATCAGCCCGACTCGACTCTAAGTAACAACTCGATTCAATAGAAAAATGGGACGTTACAAAATCACTATGAAGAATTAGCACTTCTAGATGGAAAGAGGCTTAATGTCCTATTCATGGATCAAATTTATAAAAGGATGATAGTTAAGCACTTCAACAAAAGTGTTCATCTAAAGCTATTAAGAGTAGGGGATTTGGTTCTGAAATAGATGCGGCTAAACACTCATGACCCAAGGGGGAAGTTCAAGTTGGGAAGGCCTGTTTCTGATCAAGAGAATGTTTTCCAAAGGTGCAGTGAAGCTATCAGACATGGAAGGCAATGAATTTACTGAACCTATCAATTTGTATAGACTGAAGAAATTTTATGTATAGCTTGACTGAAGAAATTTTATGTATAGCTTGAAACATTTAATAACTTTAAAGCGTGTTTTGCTAAGTTTATGGTAATATGCAAATGTTGAGAATTTACTTGGTTGAAAGAGAGCAACAGAAAATATATCAAGCATTTTTAAGCAAAAAGACATTTCATTCATACTAAGTGCATACATTCATAAAATTGCACTATCAATAATTATCTAGTATATTTCATTAGAAACAAGATAGAAGCATCTACATGTTAGAGCCTAACATAAATCTAGCAGTCAATAGATCAGCCGACTTCAAATTAGCACCGACTCCGGAATAAGCATGCAGCCAAGAGCGATACAAGTCTGAGGAAGAAGTATCGGCCACATCAGAAATGGGTACAATAGTGCGACTAGGCCAAGTGGAAATAAAGCGAGATAGAAATCGCTGGGTAATAAGACCACCCTCGAATTGCACATAATCAGGGATAGTCTTATCACGACTGAACTGCTTAGCTACTCGGTTGGGATAATAAGCTACTGCCATGGTTAACCCACATACGTGCACACAGAGCATGTAAGAAGAAACTGTGACTCGCTCTATGTACCACCAGGGGCAAGTCCACCTGACTCCCTCGGAGGTGAGACCCTAAAAAATAACAATCCAGTCTTCCACAGTCTCACCGGTCAAACGCACTACAAAAAATTTGCTAATTTGCGACCAATTTGAATATAATAAATCGATCCCTAAATTCAATCAGTGACCGATATTAATCGATTGCAACAGTGCTCCTCACAAAAAATTTTGCGACCGAATTACTAAGCGGTTGCAAATTAGTGACTAAAAAATCGGCCGCAAATTTTCATCGTGTATTCCTTATGAAATCTTGTCACAAATTAAGAATAGAGGTCGCAAATTTTGAAAGTGATTGCTCGGTGATCTGTCGTAATTTTAAATTTAACGGTTATAATTTTGGTTGCAGTTCGGTTGCAAATCCGTCACGAAATATAATTATAGAAAAAATTTTAATAATATTAAAAACCATAAATAATATTAAAAAACCATAATTTTATTTATATATATATATAAATATATATATATATATATATATATATCACAATCAGAATCGTCATCATCAAGATAATACACAATAACAAACGTAAAAATGTAATTGTTAAATGTAATTCGTTACTACTACAAATGTACAAAATTTGAAAAAACCATAAAAAGCTAAAAAGGTCCAAAATTAAATCTACGAGGTTGGTCATCTGCACGATCCAGTGTCGTATCGCCGGGAGCAGTACCTGCTTGATGTGTCGTAGTGTCGGCAGGAGTGACTAAGGTATCGTCTGCAGTATCGGGATTAAGAGGAGACAAGAGGAGACGGTAGTGGCTGATGCAGAGCTGTAGATACATCTCGATCTGTAGTAGGCGGAGGATCAGAGGAAGAAGTACCAGCACCAGGCTGACCGGACATCCGCATGACATGCGCCCTAAGCTCTGGAAGCTGTCTCTCCTGCTCATCAATACGAGCCCGTAATGCAATAATCTCCTCAGCACTGTGGTCAGGCTGTGGTCTTGAGGTGGCTGCAGAAGCGTACGATGCTAAGCCGCAGTAAAACTGTGATGCTTGAGACCCGATGCCATATACTTTCCTCTTCTTTTCGCCCCCTATGGCCTCCAGATAAAGTGCCAACTCATCAATTCTTGAATCAACTTCAGATTCAGACTAAGAAAAAACAACACGCTCTCGAGTTGTACTGTAGTTCTCCTAAAAACAATAAATTAATTAATCAATGCAGTTACAAGCTTTATTATATTGAACTTGTACACGTAAGAGACGACTAGAAGGTAAATGTAATTTTTACTTACATTGATGCCAAACGCCACATATGTTCGGACAAACTATTTCATCTTGTCTTTTGTCGTGAGTGTAAAGTAACAACCTCATCGGTTAGCTCACGACCAATTTTTTAGCCTATAATGGATTTTCTATGCATTGAATATTTATTTTTATGCATGATATATTAATATGGTGTCATTTCATTAAACATCAATTTTGTAACTGTGACTAGTTGACTCATTAATAATCGAGATGTCTCTATAGCAGATCTTGATTGGCCTGTGTGTCGAGAAGGTCTTACTCCATCACCGCTAGTCTCACTATGCCTATTTTGTGCAAATATCTCATGCTTTCTCTTGAATGCAGGATCCTCCCAAGCCTTTTGCCAGTTCTCCCATATCTCTTAAGACACGCACTGCTGCTTCTTACTGCTTTTTCGCATCCTATAGGTGAAGTCAGCATATCGTAAAGTGCACAATTTCTCCTAGGCCACTTTTAGCATAGCCGTAATAGCCTCTTCCCATATGAAATGCTTCTGTAAAAATGAAAAATCAAATTTCAATAAAGAGAGGTAGCTTGATTAATTGTAAACATTGAATGAAGATATAACTTCAAACCAAATTGTACCTGAAAGTCTTCCCAATAAAAATCTCTCGCCTCTTGTGGTACAGCATCCCATGTGTATCCATCTTTATCGAGATGTAGCTTGATTATCCTTATAATTTGCCTTGATGATCAAGATGATGGATATATGTTGAGAAAAAAAATATAAGTGAAATATAGATAGATGAAAGCATTAAAATCTGAACAAAACAAGTACAAAGGAAAAGTAAATAAGTACTTACTGTCCCGCTACCAAACTAAGCTTCTTACGTGGCTCTGATGAAGCTGCAAAAGAAGTGACAAATGCTATCAATACAAATAAATAATTAATATATAACTGAAATGACAGTTTATGACATTTATGACATTTATGATTACTTGGTACAGTAGGTGACTATGAAGCTGGTGAAGACTCTACTAGTCAAGGAATTAAGGTAGAAGAGGAAGGAACAGAAGGAAGTGATGGCGGCTCAGGAGCTGAGCAGAGGATGAAGCCCCAGACATACATAAAGAAGAAGGAGGAGGGATAGTCCCTCCTCGTCCACATGTACTGCGTCCTCGGCCACGACCTCCACACGGACCACTACCAAAGGCATCTGAATCAACCGTCCTGCCTCTAGCCATCTGTACTATAGATAACAGAACCTACATATTTATGTATAGAATCATATGAATTGTAGAACATGTGGTAAATATGTATAAAGCGTGTGAATAACATTAAAATTCTTCATTAATAATATTATATATACATCTATTAATTTATTATCCATAATACATAATGCATTAAGTATTTCTGTCTTTATCATCATCTGCTTCCTCTTCTTCTTCTTCTTCTTCTTCTTCCTCTTCTTCTTCTTTTTCCTCTTTTTTATCATCGTCTTCTAAGGTACCCATGATGATTTTATCTTCTTCCTCTTCATCATCTGATGATCCTATTTCAACATAAGTTCCACTTTCATCTTCATCATCAGTCTATCCGTTAAACTTAACAACTTGCATCCAGTTGCGTATCAATCGCAACTTCTTGAATGGATCAGATATTGCTAGTTTAAGCAGATGTTTGGTTTCAACTGCATTTCAACTGCATGAACAACTGCTCTAGGCTTGATTTTACATACTGCCATCCAATCGCAACGATCTCGTTTCAATGATGGATATGGGACATAGTACACCTGCCTAGCTTGCATCGCCAACACAAAAGGTTCGTACTTCATATATCTTCTTCTTTGATTAATATCCACAAGATTTTACTTAGGATGAACCTTCAACCCAACGTTTGGCACAGGATAAAACCATTCACATTTGAATAACATTGTGCACTTGATTGGTAGGGATGGATATTCTAACTCCAAAACCTCAATCAATTTGCCATAAAAATCATTTGACTTGTCACTGTAGTTTGATCCCTTTATCAACACCACTATTCCATTATCTTTATGCTTGCCCTATAATCCTCAATCTGAAACTTGTCTTGTAACCATTTACAAAGTAGCCAGAGTAGGCATTAGCAACCGATAGAGGTCCCCTTGCTAGATCAGTAATGAATCTGTTATCAATATTGCTTCCCAAGCTTCGAGCCTATGGGACATATTAATGACTCGAGTGAAATCTATGAATGTACACATATACGTTAAGTAATTAGAAAGTTACTTACATAACATTTGAACCATTCTGCAAATTTAGAGTCCAGTTTTGCATCAACTGCTGTATCAATCAAATTGGGATTTTGTAGCTGTAAAAGCTTGATATATTTCCTATTTATGAACGAAAAAAATTATCATAAATATGATTTAACTAAGATGTATTAAGTTCAGACTCTCTACAAGATTTATACTTACTATATAAATGGTGTAATCTCATCGCAATTCAACAAAATATAGGTTTGAGCTGCTCGTATCTCTGCATCAGTCAGTCATCTTTTTTTTTTATCTACCAATCGTATGCCTATGATAGGTGAAAATTGTTAGATTTCCTTCTAACTCAGATTCTATTCAATCTCCTCCGTCATCATTACGTGGCACTCTCCGATGCTTCGTGCAAACATGTGGTTCGAAGTAGTGTGAACAGAAGGTGGAAGCTTCTTCCACCAAATATGCATTGCGAATTGATCCCTTGACCTTTGCCTTATTACGCACATTCTTTTTAATTTTCTACAGGTGTTTGTAATTGTACAAAGACAACTTGATTGGTATGAGTTGAAATAACATTGTAATGATTAGAATGGGATGTTAGTAATTCACCTCTCAAATGGATAGGATACATCCATCTATATTGTAGCTGTCCTGCTATATGACATTCATAAGGCAAATGAATCGGTAGATGCTCCATAGAATCAAAGAAGCCGGGTGGAAAAATTCTCTCCAATTTGCATATCACTATTGGGATTTCTCGCTCCAATTTGTCCATATGATTGCATCGGATAACAGTCATCGTCAATTCCTTGAAAAAGAGACTCAATTATGTCATTGCTTCCCAAATTTTCCCTGGCAACGATTCCCCAAATGCCACAGGAATCAATCTTTGCATGAAAATGTGACAGTCATGGCTTTTCATGCCAAACAAACTGTATTTCCTCATGTCGATACATCTACCCATATTTGAACAGTATCCATCCGGAAACCTTAATGATCAGACCCATTCGCATACTACTTGCCTTTAGGATTTATCTAAAGAATAACATGCCTTTGGAAACTTTCCAATAAGTACAGATTGCTCGAGTTCTGGTCGACAACAAATTTCCTTAATGTCTGCTCTCGCTTTTGCATTATCCTTGGATTTCCCCTCAATGCTCATGACAGTGTTGAACAAATTTTCAAATTTTTTCTATGTGCATCACATCAAGGTTATGACGTATAAGAAGTGAACTCCAATACGACTCTGTAACTTTCATAAGTCCTAGATCTTTAATTTCTTGTAATATTTCAGCTCCAGAGTTCACAGGTGGAGGGGGATCAGAAATAGTCGTGTTCTTTCTGAAGCACTGTCGATTTCTCCTGCAAGGGTGAGATTCTGCTAAGAATTTGCGATGACAATCAAACCAACATCGTTTACCTCCATTTTTTAGTGTAAATGCATTAGTGTTTTCCATGCAATGGAGGACAATCCAATTTGCTTGCTCTATTCCACCCAGATAACATTCCAAATGCTAGAAAATCACTGATGGTCCAAAGCAAAGTAGCTCGCATTATGAAATTCTGATTGGCCGAAATACCAAACCATTCAACCCCATACTCCCATAAATAATTAAGTTCGGCAATCAAAGGTTCCAGAAACACATCAATCTTGTATTTCGGATTATTAGGGCCAGGTACAATAACACACAAAAACATGTATTCATCTTTCATACACATTGACAGTGGTAGATTATAGGTAGATATATGGTGTGACAATGATAGGCCATGATGAATATTGTCGTCTGATTGGCAAATGGGCTGGAAACCCATCAATACAAAAGCCCCAATCTCACATTCTCATATCAGCAGGCAAAACACGGGATGATTATTATCAAAGTGTTTCGATGCTTCAGGGAATCTGACAGAGGGAGTCTTATACCCTTCCTCTCATTCATGCAAAGCAAGCCATCTCATTGTGTTCGGCTGTCGCCTTAAGATGCATACTAACCTTGTAGGCAGGAACAAGAGGGAAATAATACATCTTCTTGAAAGCCTTCTCTCTTTGTACTCTACCAGTCCCTTGACCCCGCCGTTGATATCTTGGAAAATTACAAAACTTGCATTTTCTTAATTCGGAGTCAACACCCCAGTATATCATACAATTATTTCGACAATAGTCAATCTTTTCCACGGGTAGTCCTAATCCCTGAACTAATTGTTTTATCCGGTAAAAATTATCCACCATCGAATGCCTTCAGGCAACACTTCTTTTGATAGCTGTACAAAATCATTGTAACACCTTTCTGAAAAATGGTGCTCCACTTTCATGTGAAGTAATCGTGCCACTACAGATAGAACTGAATGATTCTTGCATCCTTGCATCCAGGCCACAGTTCACTATTAGTTGCACTTAGCATGTTAAACAATTTTTGTGCTGCATAGTTTGGTGATTCCTCCATATTATCCCAATGAGATTCTGCTCTACCCGCATCGATTACCATACCATTGCATTGATTAACATAATGAAATTGATAAAGTTGACCTTTTGGACTTACAGAAATAGAGTGGCCTGAGCCACTGGAAACTCGAGGTTCACCATGATGTATCCATTTGTAATAATTTTCCACGAACCCAATTTTTCATAAATGAAGTTTAATTGTATCGATATCTAAGAAGGCTCTATTTTGACACTTCTTGTGAATACATAGACACCTCAACTTATTACCATCCATACAACTGGGATTACCAACTGCAAACTACAAGCAAAAGAGTAGGAAACAAGTTTATTTTTATTTTTTTTTTTAATTATACTTTTTTTTTTTTATTTTATTATACTTATTTTTATTTACTATGACCTCTATACCTTTATTTTTATAATTAAACGAATTCCAATTGCTTGTGAAGAATTCTTGTCTTAATACTCCCATTGACCTCGTACCTCCAGTACATCCAATCTCGATTAGTCCGCATTTTTTTACCTAACACTCTGTTTATAAAGGGCAAATTTATGTAATTGCATTGGTCCTAGATCATCATTAAAAAATGCCAAAAGTAATGTTCTATTTACATTTCTAACTTTTTAAGGTTATTTCTATGATAAGGGTAACTACATATATGTAAACTCACCAATGAATTTATGTTCTGACTAAGGTTATATATATATATATATATATACTATAATATTAGTAAGTGTACGATTCCTTAGATTCAGTTTTTTAAATAAATTCGGCAGCACTTCGGTATAATATAATCGAATCTCAAGTCAAAACACACTAATATCAACACTTCTATATCATACCAACATTCTCCAAATGCAAAATGGTCACTACTAGGCCTCCAACTCAAATGCATCATTCATTTCATAACAAAAAAAAAAAAAAAAAAAAAAAAAAAAAAAAAAAAAAAGAAAACAAAAAAACAAAGAATAATAACAACAATAATAACAGATAGAACGCAATATTTCATAATTACAATAATAACAAAGAAAACAAAAAAAAAAAACAAAAAAAACATTTCGTTAATAACAAAAAAAACAAAGAAAAATGAAATTACAACAAAAAAAAAGAAATTCATTTCATTATTTTAACTTCAATAATAATAATAATAATAATAATAATAATAATAATAATAGCTAAAAAATAAAGAAAAAAAAAGACAATAATAACTACAATAATAACAACATTTCGTTAATTTTTTATCATTCAACTACAATAACAACTAAAAAACCGAATTCCACAAAAAAAAAAAACAAAAACAAAGAAAAAGAGCAATAGCTGTACCTGACCAGACGACTGCGAACGAAGAGGAGAAGGGCTTCTCCGGTGACCGGCAATGCAACAGACCAGAGAAGGATGCGGCTGGCGGTTGGAAATGGCACTGCAAACGACTGGAAATGGGGAGGAGAAGGAGAAGAAGGAGGCTGCACTCGCGTAAGACGACAAGCGCTTATAAAGCCCTATTTTTTTGTCGGTCGCAAATCATTAAAAAAATGAGTCACAATTTTTAATTCTGCGATGTTGTTTTGTTGTGAGACAAATTGCGACCAATTTGCGATCAAATCTATTGGTCGCTAATCCCTTACAGACAGAAAACTAAATTTGGTGTTGAACTACAGCGCGCAATTTTACGACGAACTTTCAACTGGTCGCAAATTCGTGGCAAAATCCATTGCAAATTAGTCGCAACCGGGTTGCAAAATGGAAACCAAACTAACGGGAATTATCAACACTAGAATTACTGACAGATATGTTATCGGTCGCAAGTCCGTCGTAAATTCTGTCGCCGTTTGGTCGTAAATCAGTCGGTAGATATTCAATCTCCCAATCATCACAATTGGTCGCAATATTGCAACCGACAAATCTGTCACAAAAGCGCATTTTTTTGTAGTGACAGCGGTGACGTTGGACATAGACTCGTGGTCTATAATCAAACATCAGACGGTCTGATGGTGGGTCCATCACCTGTAACTTCTCAAAGGCCCACGACTACAAATGCATTCAAAAAAAGAAAAAAGAAAAAGAAAAAAAAAGAAAAAAAAAAAAGGGAAAAGCTCATTAAGTCGAAAACCCACAAAGGGCAGCTTAAGCAAAAGTTGGAGCATATGAAAAACGAAAGAATAAATAAAGTAATAAGAAAATAAAAGAAAAAGTAAAATGCATTTACCTGTAGATGAAGCAGACTCCCCATCGGACCAAGTATCAAGCTAGGGTCCCGAGCTTGATCTCCCAGCCAAATAAAAGTTTCAACTAGGATAAGTGGAAATGGCATACGGCGCCTAGCCATCTGCCCGACTATGGGCACCAGTCTAAGGCTGCAGTAGTCATTGATGCCACTGAGTAGCAAGTACTGACTAAGAATGCAAAAGCAGACAAGTGAAGGCCAGTATGGGCTAGTACGATCCATACTAATTGCACAATCTATATGTGAGTCCCGTATGTGTATGGCACAACCCAAGAGGGGGGTGAATTGGATTTTCTAAAAATATTTTAGAATTTAAAAAACAGAATATCAAATTCTAAGTGCAACAGAATATCAAATTTTCTAAGTGCAGCGAAAAATAAAGAACTTGTGAAGAATAGATTAATGAATTAGAACTTTCCCTTCACAATCTCTATTATTAAGAATAGAAAGACTATGCAAAGTGCAAGGCTTATTATAGAATACTTCACAAATGTCTTACTTGCAATATTAGAACTTCTTTATGACTGAAAGCTATTTTATTTCAAAGAACATTTCTCATAAAAATTTAGAAAAACAAATAAGACTGTGTAGAGAGACAAGTTATTGAAATTAGAACTTCATTGCACAGAGCTTAACCAGGTTTCAGAAGACAGAATTAAAACCCAAGTAGTGAAAGTATATTGTAAATAGAAGAACTGTTTAGAACTTGTTAATTCATTTATCATTAATTCAAAGAGTTCTAATATTCAGAGAAGATAAGCGACTATTCCAGTTTTTAGAACACAGATCATTAACACTTTAGCATTTCTAAAATATTTAAAACAAGAGTGTAAGTAAAGCAGTATCAAGCAAAACTTCAGAAATTAAAAAGATCAAACACAGTGATTTATATTGGTTCCGGCACTAACTCGCCTACATCCACTCCCAAGACTCATCTTGAGAATCCTCAACTATGTTATCTCTTTTCAAGGGTAAGAGAAAACCAACAGTACAAGACAATAGATCCAACACCGTTAGATCTACCCTTATCCCACTAGATTCCAAAGGTTCTAAGTTTTAACCTCAACCCTTTTTGTTTTTGGCGAGTATGAAAACTCAATTTCAAGCACATTTGAATCCGCTCTCATGGAGAAGGTTGCTTGATAACCTCATTTCACAATAGCTTCTCACCTAAGCTATTACACAAAGTGTTTATCATAATTAAAACAATGTTCCACTATAGATACATAGATCTAAATAGACAGGAAAGAAATGACATATAAAGCACAAGAAAAACAGTTTATCAGATTAGAAAATCGTTTAGAATAACAGAACCGTTTCTTTTTCAAAAGCAAGTGATCGTAAAAATTCTTTTCTCTTTTAAAGATTAAAACGTGAAGTGTAAGATGAAAAGAAAAAATGGGGGTTAGGAGAAAAAGTTTGAGAGATAAAAGATGTGATCAATAAGCGTGAATTATCTTAAAACAAAAAACTCTTTCTTCCTCTCGGTCAAATGAGTGAAAACTCCTTTATATAGAGGCTTTGTGACTCTTGCATTTGGAAGTGGATATTTCATTTTGAAATCAGAATATTTTCTTTCCTTATTTAGAAGATATGAAAATCTTAAGTTACCAAAAGTATTATCTTATCATTTTGGTAAAGAGAAATAGAAATGATCTTTCTCCCTTAAACAATAAAGATTTTTCCGAAAGTATTTTATTTTGGGAAAGTATTTTTCGAAAGATACTACTTAACTACAAAAGAAAAGATACATCTTCTTCGTTTTATGGTCAAGAGAATTAAATAAAAATTCCGTTTAATCTTTCAAAGATGAATTTTCAAAACAGAAAACATAATGAATTATTACCAAAATCGTTTAGAGACATAATATATTTAATTTTAGGTAATTCAAATCATTTGATTTTGAAGAGATGATATTTGAAAAAAAATTTTTGACGAAAGAATTTATTTGAAGAATCTAATTCTGAAAAATATTTTTGATGAGAGAAAAAAATTAGTTAATGTGCTTATGATGAATTTTCTCTCTATCATATAAATGTATCCTAAAACCTAAACCACTAGGGTCTTCGGATTATCTTCACAGCACCAATGTAGGAACTTGCCTGTATTCGATTTCCTCCTAAGAATTCTGCATAAATAATATTAGCACCACAAATAATATAATTTCAATCTTATTTGTTTGTTTTTAAAATAATATTAGCACAAATAATATAATTTCAATTTATTTGTTTTGTTTTAATCATCAAAATTTCGAGATTAGAATTTGACCCTTGAGCCAACACTATAAGCGATTGCAGGGACACGACATCAGCTCCAAAATCATATGATGAAATCTCATAGGTCGAGAAATCGAAAACAGACAGTATCAGTGAAGCAGGGTCTATATCCAATCGAGGCACTGCAGGAACTTCTTCCACCACGAGTATTCTCCCAGAAAAGATTTTGAATTCTTCAAACAACGGATAGATCTCAAAATTGTTGTGGCAAAATAAGTTGTCTGAAGGAACAAAGTGGTTTATCAACCATTGCAACAATCCGGGTTGAACCCGAATGTTCCGGTAGTAGCTTAGCCCATTGAGTTCGAATGGTGTCAGCAAATCCCAAACCTCATGGCTAAAACTACGGAACAATGCTTCAAAAGCAAGTGCCAAGGATTGATCCATGAAAAACGAAGAAAAAATGAAGAGTTTGGGGAAGTTTTTGAGTGAAAAGTTCGTCTGGAATGAGAAGAAAGAAGTTTTGTAATTTATAAACGTTTTATGGGCTGTTATAGCAAGAAAATAAAAGGAAAAGTTGACAATTGGCTGCCATTGCAGCACTAGTGGCGCAAGCCACAGCATAGTGGCGCATGCCACTAGCTAGCAGTTAGTTCGAACGGATTTTGTTTTGTCGCTTTTCAATTCTTAGATTCAACAAGCAATGTAAATAATAGCTATAAAGCCCGCACATACCAATATCACTCAAAAACATATAAAGAAATTGGCTTTCGGGGCCTTCATATATAAAAAAGGAGAGAATAATCATTCTTTACAAAGAAATTTCCTAATCTGGGTCCAGACTCCAGGAATAGATAAAGAAAGGAAAAGAAGACTGGGGCAGCCAATTCAAGACATGTTTGAAGCCGTCTCCTTTGAATCGTCACTGTTGGTCTCCTTTACCTCTTCAATGACCACTTGCCTACGTCCAGCTCCGTGACCAAAACGCCCACCACTCTGCATCTCTCGACCCCGGCCAGAAGGAGGCACCGTGTCAGCTCGCTACCTACATTCATAAGTATTAATAAATTCATTTCATGCATACATGGCATGCGTAATGCATATTTTTCTTGTGATTGTTTTGTACTTCCGGATACGTGCTCATCCGAGAGCCTCGTTATGGGCAACTTCAAGCGCGCCGCTTCATACAACTAGCACACCTTATTGTAGTCATCAATAGACACCTGCAAAATAAGACAAGGGCAGGGCAAACAATTAGCAAGCAGAATAATAAGAGGCAGATATCAGAATAAAGAGCAGAAGTTACTCACATAGGTGCAGCCAGGTGGTGACCTCCAATATAGACTCAACAGATGCATTTACAGCATGCCCTGGGCAGTCTGGCCCGTGCAATTCAAAATGAAAGAGAATAAGGCATCTGGCCCATGCTTCGAAATAACGACAACAACAGCCGTATCTGAAGTTCTAGGCTCGGATCCTCTCCTCACACGCTTATCGCGTTACTGCTGCTTTTGTAAGAATAAGACATAATCTGTGAATAAAGCACACTGGGGAAAAAGCTAAGAACAGAATAAAAGAGACGAAATCCACCTGAACTCGGGCATCGCCTTGGCTTCTGTCCAACTCCTCCGCCTCAGCAAAAGGATCAAACTCAGTCGGAAGAGGGATGTTGACCAAGAGCTGGGTCCGCACAAATACGGCATAAGCGCCAGGCATAGAAGTTGCAAGGTGATCATTGGCAGCTGACCCTCTCCAAGCAGCTACGATGCCTTACTCTAGTCGAATCGATCTTGTAGACAGCATGCAAAATAGGACATCGTGAGGGACCCTCCTCTTGTCCGGGCGAAGCTCCCACTCATAACCCTCTCTCTGAGGTAATACATATCATAGAATAGACCCAGGAGGAGGAACGTCTGTGCTAATAGACGACAACTACCTGGATGAAATTGAAAAAGTCAGCTGCATCACCCCATGGATATCTATCTATCTGTAACAAAAACCAAAAAACAAAACAAAAAAGCAAGGGAAGAAAAAAAAAAGAGGAACCAAAAAAAATTAGAAAAAAATAAAAAAAATAGAAAAGACAAAAAGACAAAAAGAAAATAAGAAAAACAAAAAAAAAAAGAAAATATAATGAACCAAGGGTGGTAGCAACTCACCCGATCCCAGCTCGAGCCGTTCAGTAGCTGGACAGAACATCGCAACATCTAAGGTAGTATGAGAATACCTCATGTTGTACCTCCATACTCAACCTCAAGCAAGAGTTCTCGCATTTACACTGCCCTCGAAGCTGAACAAGCCAAGCATGGGGAGGACTTTGTGCCTCGAGGGAGGATTCTTTGGATTAAAGGGGGAAACTATTGTTTTTTCAAAACTCAAGCAGAAGATCAAAGCAACAAGTGTTACCCTTTGATATAAAGTTGAGATTTTTGTTTATTCAATCACAAAAAAACCCAAAGATCAATCAAAGAATCCCAAAAATATGTTCTTAATCTTCAATTTTAGACTACTGGATCAAGGTGTGGGTCCCGTATATGTATGGCACAATCCAAGACGGGAGGTGAATTGGGTTTTCTAAAAATATAAATTTTAGCTTTAAAAACAAAATACAAAATTCTAAGTGCAGCGGAAAAATTAATGAACTTGTAAAAATAAGTTATTTATTAATATTAGAATTGTTTATGCGGAAAGCATTGACATTAGAATTCCCTCATAAAGTTTTAAGAAAATCATATAAGTGGTGAGAGACAGTTATGAAATAAACTCTTCACAAAGCTTTAATAAAGTTTAGAAAACTGATTAGAAACAAAGTAGTGAAATATAAATTGTAAAATAAGATAGAATCAGTTTAGATTGGTTATTTATTATAGAATTCAAAGTTCAAATATCAGAGAAGATAATATTATTCCGTTTAGAACAAAACCATACATTTAAATTTCTTAGAGTAGTGAAAGAGTGAGAGTAAAATAGAATCAAGCAAACTTCAGAAATAAAAAAGATCACACAGTGATTATATGTGTTCGGCACTAACATCGCCTACATCACTCACCAAGACGTCATTGAGATCTCAACTATTTTATTACGTCTTTAAAGTAGAGACAAACAATAGTATAAGGCAATAGATCAACACTAGATCTACCCTTTATCCACTAGATTTCCAAGTTCTAGTAACTCAACCTTTCTGTTTTGGCAGGAGTACAGAAATCAATTCAAGACATTAAATTCTCTCACAGAAAGGTCGCTATTGATAACCTCCTTCACATAGATATTCACCTAAGACTATTACCAATTGTTTATAAATAAAAAACTGTCTCCCTCAAGAATTAAGAAATCTAAAATAGAAATAAGAAATGAAAATAAAGCACAAGAAAATAGTTTTTCCAATAGAAAATCGTTAGAAAACAAAACTATTTCAAAAGAATTGTTATACAAAATTCTTTCTTTAAGATAAAAGTAAAAGTATATAAAGATGAACAGAAATAAGAGGGTAGAGAGTAAGTTTTGAGAGAATAAAGAATGATCAATAGGTGAATATCTAAATGAAAACTCTTCTATCCACACTTTCAAATACTGGAAAACTTTATAGAGATGTGTGACTCTCGTTTAGAAAGTGGGATATTTCTTTTTCAGATCAGAATAATTTGTTCCTATTTAGAAATACAGAAATGTTAGTTAAACAAAAATCGTTTTAAATCCTTTGGTAAGAAAATAGGAAAGACGTTCTATCTTTCCTTAAAAATAAAGATTAGAAAGCAATATTGAAAAATATATTTTTCGAAAAGATTCTACTTACTAAAACGCAAAAAATAAAGATTTCTTCGTTAACGGTAATGAAATAAATTAAAATCTTAATCTCAAAGACGAAAAAGAAGTGCATAAGATTTATTATTATTTTTATTACCAAAATCGTTAGAGACATAATCTCTTTAATTTTAGGTAATTTGAACATTTCGATTTCTTTCAAAGGAATTTCGAAAACATCTTTTTTTGACGAAAAAAGATTTATTTTGAAGAATCTATTTTTTGAAAAATTTTGATGAGAGAAGAATTAGTTTTTGTGATTATAATTAAATTTTCTCTCTATCCTATAATGAATCCTAAAGATCCAACCGCTAGGGTCTTCGGATGTCTTCAAAAATATTATTAGCACAAATAATATAATTTAAATTTATTTATTTTGTTTTAATCATCAAAATTCCGAGATTAGAATTTGACCCTTGAGCCAACACAAGGACCTAAGGGTTGGGTTCTTCATCCATTGTTATTCAAACATCAAAGGAATCTTAGGAGGTAATTTCTAAGAATCTTAAACTCGTTTCTCTGTCTTGTTCTTTTCCTTTTTGGCCTTTTTAACATATGTTCTGGGTCTTGCTGTGAGGGAAACCTAGGATCAACCATAAAAGGGTTTTTGTACCTCTATGGCACGCGGCCCAAGCTAGTGGTGCAAGCCACTACGTGTGGCGTGCGCCACAAATGTGTAGCTTACGCTACAAGCACTCAGACGCCCCTGTGTTTGCCCTATTAAACTCAGAGCCTTCCTAATATGGGAAAGGCCTTGTGCCACTGTGTGGGGGCAGAGGCTTTGAATATATACAAACCTAATAAAGGTCCTGATTCAGAGATCTGTTGGCCTAGTTCCAATCTTAAAGGGCTTGGGTTGCGTATTTGGTCATAGATGGATCAAATAAATATTAAAACAAGGTTGAGAGCTACGATTGATGGATTTGTTAATCTTCTTGGATGAACATCAAGATCATGAGCTTAAACCTTGAATAACCTTTAATTTCTTATCCTTTGATTACTATTCTTTACATTACAAGCGTTTTACTTTTTTGTCATTTAATTTCATATTCTTTAATTCAATGCTTTATAATTATTATTTTACTAACCCCTTTACTTATTATCTTGCACCTCTAGCAGGCATCACATTTTCATTCTATGAATGTGTGAGTGTGAGTGCTTGGGAATGTATGTTCTATTATTCTGTAAATGTTGTTTGTCTTTGTATAAATGTTGTTTGTTGGGATCTTTCATTTCTTATTGTGTTTTATTAATTATTATTGCAAAATGTAAGAGATCTTAATGGATCGCATTAAAGCTTATTTGCAATATTAAATTGGGTTTGGAAAATTTGGAGGGATGAGGGTAGATTGTATTATTAGGATGATTTTGTAACTCTTTTCTCCTCTCTCCTTCTTTTGTGTATGCTTTGTGTTTCATGTCTATTATGCTCACAATAATTTGTGTGAATGACATAGTTTTCTAAAAATTGCATAAGAATCACTTTACATCTCAATTAGAAGTTAATCTCATTATTAATTATTATAAATTTTCAGACAACGTGGAGGCCGGTTTAATCAGACTAAATGGGTGCCTAACACCTTTCTATTTTGTATATAACTCCCGAAATCGTCTCTGGTTTAAAACTGGATTAGTTGATTCTAAAGAATCGACTAATTCGAGAATTTTTCCTAAATAAGGGTGGCGACTCCAAAATAAAACTCTTACAAAAGTGAGAGAATATTTTTCGAGGATTAAATAAGTTTAATAAAAGAAAACCATTTTGATAAATAAAATCAATCAAGCCTGTCCGATTCAGTTCTTTCCAAATCTAACTTTTAGGAAAAAACCCCGCATTCTTAGTTACATAAGCTAATATGAGCCATACATATGTGAAATCAGCAATTCAGTAAGCAAAAATCAGTAATGTTTTTAAAATGTTAGTTCAAAATGTTTTCCGGTGATGAACTTAAATAGAAAAAATTGAAAAGTTCAAGCATTGAAATTATTATTATCCCTTTCAAAAATTAAAAGTTTAAGCTATACAACATCAATTGGGTAGACTAATGAAAATGTTTCAAATTTCTTATCAACATCACATATGATGATCTAAAAATGGATGAAAATACTTTTTTATATATAATGTCATCCTTAATGGCAATTGAGGGTGCTATTGTTACAAAAGGTTGAAATTTAGTTAAAATTAATAGAAGGTCAAATGCGGTGAAATTACAAAAACTCTAAAAGTCCTAGGTATTTTGATATATTAGGCTAATGAATCAAAAGCTTAATGTTTGGTCGGGAAAGAGATCAAGGAAGTTTTGCAATAATTGGAAGGATTAATACATAAATTTATTCTAATACTTTTTACGAAAAATCTTGTGATACTCTCAACTTTTATTTTAATCTATTGAATACTTCAACTTACAAACTTGGACCTATTAAATACTTTATTTCACTCAATGAGCAATCTAACTTATATAATTAGATCAATTGAACATTTATCAAAGTTCAAGGGTTAATCCGTTATGAATGAAAAGATATTCTACTTTCATTAAGTGATTTATTAGATGAGAAAGGAAAAATGCTCAATTGGCCCCTGAACTTGCATGTAATATTCAATTCGCTCCTTTTTCATGTTTTTTGCCAAAAACTCTTTGACTTGCAAATCAATTTACTTATTTTTTTGGCTTGGGTTTACCGCGCGTGCAAATAACAGCACAAGAGGCGTGTGGCACAGTTATTTTAAGCTAAAAAAATTAAAAAGGCTTACAATTTCCCTTAGCTTTGTACTAGCATCACGAACACCCAACAATGATTTCTCACATTTGATTTGGATATAGAAGCAACCCCATTTCTAAACCACCATGAAAGAGAGAGATCAAAGAAGAACAAACTGAGAACTGGCATGATTGCTCTCAACCTTAATGAAGATTTCTCCAATCTCGAACTATTGCAATTTTTCTGGCTAGAGGGCTCTGATAAATCTGCAATTTCATACTTCAAATTGCTGGCAAACACTTTCCTGGTAATTAATCTACTCGTTTTTTAATTTTTTCACTCTCTTTTAATTTATGCTAATTTATGGGTCATGTTTATGAAATGTAATTTTATGTACCTGATTTACTAATAATTTTTTTCTTTTTTTTGTTAGCATTTATGTTTTTGGTATGTGTAGTCACAGCTGTTTGTATATAAAGAGATATCAAGCCAGTTAAAATGAAATGAGATATTTGCAGACCAAATATCTTAATGACGATGTTGAGTATCAGTTATATGTTTTTTTAAAATTATTTTTGTTTTTTGATCTATTTTCTTTTTTTCCTTCTTTTTACTGGCATTTGTTAGAATCACCATGTTTGAACTGTTCGTTGGTAGGAAATGATATTAAAAGATGATGCATTTGGTTATGGAAGGTGGTGGAAGTTAAGTCTTTGCTCTACCACCCTTCCCATCTTATTCTCTTGCTGCATTGGGTATTTGGATTATTAAATAATTTTTGCTTTTCGTGAAAGGACTATTGGTGCTATTGACTTTTTAAAAGGAGAAGACCTTCTGAAAATTACATGAATAGTTATGGAGCTGACATTGGCAATGGAAGAGCAGGCTTGGAAAGAGAAAATTTAGAAGTTTAGGTGAACGTGGGTTTTTTCTATTGATTGAGAGGATGATATCATTTTTCTTTGACCGCGTGAATTTCACTACCTGAACCAAGCCAAAAAATGAATAATTTGATCCAATATTTACAAGTTAATTAGTTTTTGGGTAAAAAAAAGGTGAAAAGTGGATAAATTGAATATTGGGTGCTTCAGAGGGAATTTGAGCATTTTTCTAATGAGAAATAATTTGCAGCTCGAATCGCATCAATGTGCGATATTAAAAAAATATTTTTTCGTTTTGCATTTCTTTAGGTTAGACAATGACCGAGAAATCCAACAGACACTAAGCCAAGCCACTCTTTCATCATTGTTTCCTCAAGAATCAACTTATCTCATAGATGTGTTATCATTTTAACCCATGGTTTAACACACATCATTCTCTCATCTTCATTTTTTTTTTTTTTTTTAAATTCAAGATGAGAGAGTTTATCTTCAAATTTTTAATTAAATATTTCTAATAATTTAGTTAATTTTATTATTATGGCTAATTTATGATTTTCATGTAGTTTTTATATCAATGGTAATCAACTGAACACACGTATTTAAGTGGTAAATAAATTATACTTTATAATAACATTAATGATTATATATAAATTAAAACATTTTTGTTTATCTTAATAAAGTATTAATCTTCCTTAAAAAAAAGAGTACTAAATCTTAACTAATGATTCCTTTACTAGGATTAATATATTTTTATTCACATTAGATATATTATATTATGTTTCATCTAAGTGTTTAATATGATAGAGGTTGATATAATTCAAATATAATATAAACATAAATTAGTTAGTGGGTGAAAAAAAAAAAAAGAATCAGTAATTGATTTGAGACTTCAATCCAACTATGAATTGCTGATTAGGATCCTTATAAAAAAACTCATAATCTAGGTAAGTGCAAATTAATTACATAAATCGGCCGGACAAAATGCCACTTAATATAGAAAATTTTATATATATGATTTAAAATGCATAACTCGTTTGCGAATGTTGCGAATGAGTTAATAATATACTCTATCACTAATGAATTATATTATATATATATATATATATATATATATATATAAATATATACTATAATGATTTTTTTTTTTTAAGAAATAGTATGCCTTTAACTTAATATTATAATTGACATCCACAAATTTTTTTAGAAATAGTATGCTTTAACTTAAATATATAATTGACATCCACAAAATAATATTTGGAATAAAATTAAGAATTAAAAACTCATTAATTTACTTCTATTTCTTAAAATACTCATAGAATCGAATAGTAAAAAAATTGATGTAATTATATTATATTTCATACAGTTGAATTTATAAAATTGAAATTTTTTTATTATCATGGATTAAATTTTTTTAAATAATGGATTAAATTTTTTCCATTATAATTCATTTTTTTTAAATAATGGATTAAATTTTTTCCACCTTATTTTGTATTGAATATGGGTCCACCAACTTGCCTACTTCATCTTCTTTATTCATTCACCCTCTATCTTTCTTCATACTCATTCTGGTTAGCGTGGCACGGCGAGGGTTTGTGACGGTAAACGAATGGAGTCAAATCAAGCTTTAAATTATTTAGGTTTGATTTGTGAAATACTGATAAGAAATCAAGTTCGGCTTGAGCTCGAGTCGATTAAAACTATTTTACATTAGCTCGAGTTCGAGCTTAAGAGCTCGTATTTCATTCGTTAAGAGCTCAAATTCGAGCTCGATAAAAACTCGAGTTCGATCTCGATAATAGTAGTTAGTAAATTATTTTTGTTATTACATTTATAATTATTTTATTATCTAGAATATTACTAATAATTAAAACCACTATCAAGACTTTTTTTTAAAATATTGACATTATTATGTATAATTATAAATTTATAATATTTATTATGTTTTATACCTATTACCTATCATCCTATTACTATAAGGTATAATTTACTTAGTATAATAATAATTATAATACTAGATATAATTATAATTATATAGTTTTATAATTAATTTATTTGTTTGAATATATTATAATTAAAATAATTGTAATTAGAATATTACTAGAAACACAAAATTATAATAATATTAAAATATTAATGATAATCATTACTAGGAAACACAAATATATAATAATATTAAAATATTAATGATAATTAAAATAGTGAATAATATATAAAACTCATTTCTTTTATTTAAAAAAAATTTTTTTTTTTTAAAAAAAAATTTTTAAAAAAAAAAAAAATTTTTAAAAAAAAAATTAAAAAAAAAAAAAATAAAAAGTTTTTCTTCAAAATAATTTTAAAAAATTTTTAATTAATAAAAAATTTTTTAAAAAAAAAAAAAAAAACAAAAAAAAATAAATATCTCGCCCCATAAAAAAAATTTAAAAAAAAACAAAAAAAAAAAAAAAAAAAATAAAAATTTAAAAAAAAAAAAAAAAGAAAAAAAAATTTTTTAAAAAAAAAAAAAAAAAAGAAAGGAAATTTAAAACAAAAATTAAAAAACTCATTAAAAAAAACTTTTAACGTACATAAAATAGTGATAATTATAAAACTATTTCTTAAAAGTACAATATTAGTTATCATAATTAATAAGATATGTTATATGTTATAACATATAGTGACATTACATGTAACTATACTATTATCTATTAGAGTATTAGTTATAATTATAATACTAGTTCATTATTTATATAAAAGAAATTCTATATATATTTATATTACTTATGATTATACATGACTCATACTAAAAAGTATACACGAATTTGACTATATGTATTACTTTAATTAGATCCAATTCAAGATTACGTAAATTTAACATAACAACGTGTTTTCTATTTTAAAATAATATATAATTATCAATTCATAATTTCATTTCCTTCTATGTTAGTAATCAATAACAAAAAAATTATATCATAATTTAGCTATATATTTATTACTATAATAATTTTTCAAATGATTATTAATAAAATAATACATTTATAATAAAATAAGTATGAAATAAGCCCATTTACAAGCCTATTAAATGAACTCACTTGTGAACTTACTAAATGAATCCATTCACGAACTTACTAAATGAGTATGTTCACGAGCTTGTTCACAAGCCTGTTCATAAACCTAAAAAATGAGACAATTAGCGAGCCCTACTGAACTGAACTACCCCATGCTCAGGCTTGGTTCATTTATTTCAACAAGTCTAAAATTCAATGAGCCTGAAATTCTGTTTAGAAAACGAACTCGAATCGCAAAAATGAACTCAAATTACCCCATGTTCAAGCTTGGTTCATTTATTTAAACGACCCTAAAATTATGTTTAGAAAACGAACTTGAATCGCTACCAAACGGAGCTTTTATCTAGCCTCATTTATTTAAACGAGCCTAAAATTATGTTTGAAACTTGAATCACTACCAAACAGAGCTTTTATCAAGCCGATTTTTGTTCATCACAGCCTAGTGGCTTGACTCATTGGCTATGGCTGATGAGAAGCCCGATACATGTGCAATTCGAGCTTATCGAGCTAAGTTTTATTCATTTATAGCCCTAGTGGCTTGACTCATTAGGTGTGGCTAATGAGAATCTCGATACATGTGCAATTCGTGTATCACCCACCACCCAGTCCCGAGAGACCAAACGGCGGATGCCACATTCGGTGTCGGAGCCACCATACTAACTAATATATAAATCATATTATCAGGGTATGAATTAGAAGTGATTTAGTATTCACAAGTTTAGCAAGTAAAATATATTAATATTTTTTTGAAAATGATTTGGAAAAATCTACAGAAAAACTACAAGAGTTTCCCCTAAAAATTAAGCTTGCCAAACATGTGAATACAAAACACTCCCAAATTCAAAATCCAATAATCAACACAACACAAACAATACTTCTATAACTTCATAACTATGTAATCTCTCATTAGCATCATAATAATCATCAACTAAATGCATTCATTTGTATATCAAGTCCTAATAATCCAAACATGCCAACCAACTTAGAAAATATTTTATGTCCGATCATTAAATAAGTCTCATGCTTAATTCCAAATATCTACACCAAAATAATTTATAATAATATGCTTGAAAATATTTTATGTCCGATCATTAAATAAGTCTCATGCTTAATTCCAAATATCTACACCAAAATAATTTATAATAATATGCTTAAGTTATAATTCGAATAACATATTCTCCATATAGATAATAATTATATATACCATAATTCTTAATTATTTAAGACTAATTCTAATACTACCCAAATAGTCTCTTCTATTCTGATGCTACTCTTCTGGTCTTCGAGCAGCAACCACGGTCTTCAACCTGCGCATGATAAAAATCAACGCGCTGAGTTTTATACTCAGTGGTGCTCATAAATCACATACTTATCAATGTTGCGATGGCAACATACTTAGAACATAAATTTCATAAAAAGGCTCACAATCATAAAATTATTTGAACATTCAACATGCATATACTTTTATAGCAAAAGAAATATCTAACCAAACTTACAATTTGATACATCTATAACTTCGTTCTTTCATATCATATATTCATTACTTTAGACATTAATTTTATCAATAAGCATGCCATTTATTTTAAAACTATGTACCAAATTATCATGCTTTAAAGATTCATTGAAAAACATAATCATTTATTCCTATACTAAGATCAACTAGAATAATATAATCTCATTAATTTAATTTCCTTAAAAATATTTTCTAAAGGGGCTCGCATACATTTAGGAGAAAATGAAGCAGATAAGATTTCATAAACTTACTCATAATGACCTTATATGCCAACATAATCATAAGGGCTTCAAAAGCCTACCATAACATATGGAGCGCGTCCGCTCTAACATATGGAGCGCGTCCGCTCTAACATAAGGCACCCACATGCCTAGCATATGATCATAGCTTCATATCATAATGACATCAAATGCCGAGCATGCTCGTCTTACATCAATAGCTTCATATCATAATGAAGCTTCATATCATAATGACATCAAATGCCGAGCATGCTCGTCTTACATAATAAATCAAATCACACATCAAATTCACACAAGTATATTAGAGCCCAAGAACATATCTTTATTATTATTTTTAATTCATAACATTTCTCATAAAATTCATTTTCCTTAATCTTCTTGAAATCATATTATATGCTTAGTTTAGAACTCAAGTAATTCACCAAAGTTTCAAGCTTAAGCATAATATCTCATCATAGGACATTCTTATCATAAAGAATACTTTTCAAACTTATGTCTTATATTCATCAAATATTCCTAAAACATACAAATAATCAAGAGAATTTCATCACACATAAGTTATACATACCTTTATCCAAATAAACCTATGATTCAAGTCATAGGAAATTCCTCATTTCTTAAGGTATAGTATAGCATTTCATCCAAAGCATTTTATCATTTAAAGGTATATCATAATCCCAAAAGATGATTTTTCCTATGTTATGGCATAAGTAGTGTTAGATACAAATTCAAATGGCACAACAGAATTCCACAATTAGTGGATCTGATATCAATGCTGATATCAATGTAGTTAGTTGTTGTATAATGCAAATCTTTTCTCTAATACTCTTGTATAAATGTCATATACTATTAATGAAATTCTCTAATTACTCTTGTATAAATGTCAATATTGAGCTATTAATGAAAATTTCATGAGTGTTTCTCTTCCAAATCATTCTTCTTCCTTCTAATCCTAACAAGAGATATAAACAAAAAGTCTTCCACAATTAGTGGATCTGATATCAATGCTGATATCAATGTAGTTAGTTGTTGTATAATGCAAATCTTTTCTCTAATACTCTTGTATAAATGTCATATACTATTAATGAAAATTCATTGAGGTTTTCTTCCAAATCATTCTTCTTCCTATCCTAACAAGTAGAAAAAAGTCTCATATTTAATTCACTTAGGCAAATCAACTCTCTGATCATTGTAACATCATGCATTTGGTCTTAGCAGCACATTCATAATATCATTTCACCTTATTAGACCTTAACATGTCAAATCCCCAAATTTTAGCTTACTTTAATCATAAAAAAATTATGACAGACAAAAGATACAAGATAGAAATTTCTACCATCATGCTAAATACTCATAAAGCATCATTTTAAGAGCATAAACAAGCAAAGAAAATAAGAAAAACTTAAGGCCATTTTTCCTTAATAGGTTCGGCCTCTTTTGATGTAGAAGAGGAAAATGTTTTCATCTTCAATTAAATATATAGTCATGCTTAGAAATCACCCAAGAGCATATTTATTCAATCAAAATTTAACAATTGAAACATTTCATACAAAATTCTCAATTTTCACATAACAACATAAATTCTCAAAATTCAAAAATTGAAAGAGGAAAATTGTATTTATGAACACTAACCTCAAAACAAGTTTTAACAAGCTTAGATTAAAGCTCTCTAAGCTTTAAACCTTAGCTTTCCCTTTGTCTTTGGTGGAGAGTTCTCCCACCTATATATAAAAGAAATCCAAAAATTATAACCAAGAGAACAAGTAAAAGAAAATTTTGGAGCATGAATATGCTAAAAGAGGAATCTAAACCCAAATATTAGAAAGAAAATCATCAAAACACTTACTTGACTTAAGTAGGAAATTCTCAAATTTCTTGGATTCTAATACCAAAAATCACTTCCCACGCTTTAATTCTCCAAGGTTAATCACTTATTTAAGGTTTAATGGAGTGAAATTTATATGTTTAGTAAGTAGGAAATGAAGAAAAATGGAGAGGAGGAGAGGAGAGGAAGATGAGGACACCAAAGAGAAGGAGAAAAAGAAGAAAAAGAAAAAGTGATTACTCGATTGGATAAGCTTTGACTTATATAGTCAATAAGAGCATTTTAATCATTTCCACTATTTCCTTAAAAAGTGATATTTGGGTGGTCAAGATAAGTTAATGGTACTCTAATATAATGGCTAAAATATTCTTCATTAAATTCTTTTAAAATATTATTTATCCTTATAAAATTCTTAAATTTACTCCATAAAAATAATTTCTCAAATTTCTATCCTTAATAAAACACTATAACTCATTATTCACTAATTATCTAAATTCTCCAAATAAATTCATTACTTATTTTTTCCGGACTGAAAAAATACCAATTCATAAACCGTACTATTCACAAACCGATAAACTATGTATCAAGACACCTATTAGATAAACAAAAACAAAGGAATTTAAATAAAATTAACAACTTGTGTCTTAATTTTGGAAAAAAATTAAAAATACAAAAAATAAGGATTTATTAAGTCATTAAAACAGAAATAATTCAAAATACTAAAATGATGATTTTTACTTGATAATACAAGAAAACGAACACATACAAACGAGCAAATAATCATAAATCATATAGCTTCCAAGCATCTATTCAACTATGGCCTTTCGCTAACCATTACTTAACTGGGCACATTAAAATCTGGGCAATTTTCTTATGCTCTTGTTAAACGGCATGCTCCTATCTTACAACCACATACAAACTATATTATATAGCAAAGGTAATCAGCTTTTACATTGTAGCTATGCCCCATCAAGTCGAGTCTTTCACATATGCTCCATCTCCTCTTCCTCCTCGTCTTCGTATTCACCCTCCTCATCAGCAGTAGCATCCTGGTACTGCTGGTACTCGGACACAAGATCATTCATATTGCTTTCAGCTTCTGTAAACTCCATCTCATCCATTCCTTCACCAGTATACCAGTGCAAAAAGGCCTTCCTCCTGAACATGGCAGTGAATTGCTCACTCACTCGCCTGAACATTTCTTGGATGGAGGTTGAATTTCCAATGAAGGTGGATGCCATTGACAGCCCCCTAGGTGGAATGTCACAAACACTAGATTTCACATTGTTGGGAATCCACTCAACAAAGTATGATGAGTTCTTGTTTTGGACATTGATCATCTGCTCATCCACTTCCTTGGTGCTCATCTTTCCGCGGAACATGGCAGAGGCAGTGAGGTACCGACCATGCCTTGGATCAGCTGCACACATCATGTTCTTGGCATCCCACATTTGCTGAGTCAATTCTGGGACTGTTAAGGCACGGTACTGCTGAGAGCCACGAGAGGTCAAAGGAGCAAAACCAACCATAAAGAAGTGGAGACGAGGGAAGGGGATAAGGTTCACAGCAAGCTTTCGGAGGTCAGAGTTGAGTTGACCAGGGAACCTGAGGCAGCAAGTTACTCCACTCATAGTTGCAGAGATCAAGTGGTTTAGGTCACCAACTGCAACAGAAATTAAACTAAAAGAGTTCACATTTTATAGAATATCCAACCAGAAATTACTGCACTAAAGTATCAAATGTAAAACTGCACCTGAAATTAGACAAGCACCTAAGAATTCCATGAACAATTAGCAGCTTTTTTACATGTCACAATAATATTGCAATGCAAGTGTGCATATTTAATTCTAACTTTCCACTAATTAGAATGATGTTTGATGTCCATTATAACTTGCACAAAGAGTTCACAAAAATTCGAAACCCAAGGAAACATTCATTCACTATATCTCCTGAACTTGCAAATGGACAGCATCAAGTTTCTAACTGATGAATAATACATTAACAGAAATATTAAATATCCAAGGCAGAGGAAATTAATATTTCCACTCTGTCCCGATGTTCTAAAGTAAGAAATTGAAATATCCTTTAGACTGTAAGCATTGACAGCCTGTCACATAAAAACATTGCATCAGTGTGACAAGATTGGATACATCAATGTCATGTTCATCACGAACCAAGGAATATAAAGTGATTTATATGACTGAAACTGTACAAGCCAAGTGGTCCTTACACTCATTAGTAACATTTTAAGCATTACTCATGACTGCCCACAACCTAATAGCTCGTGGCCACAAATCACTAAAATAGGATGCTAAAACAAACAATGACCCTGACGCCGATTCATTTTACTGATGTGAATCAAGAAAATTTAGAATCCAACACGATATCAATAGGAGAAAATTGGAAAAGGAAAATAACAGTTGTCCCAAAGGGATGAGTAATATAGAAGTTCATACATCATTGTGAGCTGGGTCCCATTAATATGACTCACAACCTATCATAAGAACATGCTAAATAAGTAAAATGAAAAGATCATTTCATCAGAAACCAGCTGGATTTCACATTACTATAGATGCAACTAAAGAAAATTAAAGGCAATAATTGCAACTGCAATACCCTCCGGGAAGAAACAAATCAGCTACTTCTGCTGGATCTCTAATTGAACTACATTATCATATCATTTGACAGCCATAAATATAGATGGGAATTCATCTTTTACTACAGATCGTCAAACCAAATCAATAAATTGTTCCAAACTTCAAAAAATAAGACAATTATCCAATTAGCCGAACCACAAACAAGCTACTGGCATATGGAATTAACCATTCTTAGCAAAACCAATCAGATTTACAAACTAAAAGCCTCTAATATAATGAATATTCATCTTCTACTGCAAACCAATTGAACAAGAACCAGATCAATAAACCAAATCAACAAATTGTTCAAAAACTATGCAAATCGAGGAAACAACCAACTAGCAAAAATCAATCAAATGTCCCAACTTTAAGTCACATTTACTTACAACTGGGAGTTGTGAGTTTAAGAGTCCTGAAACAGATATCATACAAAGCTTCATTATCAAGAACCATGCACTCGTCTGCATTCTCTACAAGCTGATGAACAGAGAGTGTAGCATTATAAGGCTCGACCACTGTATCAGAAACCTTTGGCGAGGGAAATACAGAGAAAGTGAGCATCATCCTATCAGGGTACTCCTCTCGGATCTTTGAAATTAGCAAAGTTCCCATTCCAGAGCCAGTTCCACCACCCAAAGAGTGGCACACTTGGAAACCTAAACAGGCAACAAAATCAAACTCAAAAAATTCAGATGCAAATTATACAAAATCGAGATCAACATCGAAAAGCAAACAAATGCTAACCTTGAAGACAGTCACAATTCTCAGCTTCCTTTCGAACAACATCAAGAACCGCATCAATAAGCTCAGCACCTTCAGTGTAATGGCCCTTAGCCCAGTTATTACCAGCACCAGATTGTCCAAAAACGAAATTATCAGGTCTAAACACTTGTCCATAAGGACCAGTCCGTACACTGTCCATTGTTCCAGGCTCCAAATCCATAAGAACAGCACGGGGAACAAATCTACCACAAGAGGCTTCATTGAAGTAGACATTGACACGCTCTAGTTGCAGATCGGAGCTTCCGACGTACTTACCAGTTGGGTCTATTCCATGCTCGTCGCAGACCACTTCCCAAAATTTGGATCCGATCTGATTACCGCATTGTCCTCCTTGAACGTGAAGGATCTCCCTCATTTTTCACCTGTAAAATTCAAAAATCAGAACAGAAACTATTCACAGAACAAATCTGAAACGAAATCCAAAGTTTTGACCCAAACAGAGAAGAGAAGTACCTTAGATCTGAAGTAAAGTATAGATTCAAAAATTGTAAAATGAGAGAGTGAGATTTTTGTGAGAAATGAGAGTGGTAAAGAGGGGATTATATATAAATTGGAGTCGGATCGGAGGGTGACGTGGGTTCCCTCCCGTTTTGTTCAGATCCATTTCGAGCCGTTGGATGACGAAAATGGATGGTTCAGATAATTGGATGGTTTTCGTATTTAAATTTATATGAATTTATAAGACATATATGCCCTTAGAAGTTAGAAGTGACTGGAGTGGGCCTTTGACTTGATTTTGAATAATGTACTAAGGAAGCTGCATTATTCTTGTTTCTGCTGCAGTCCTGCCGGCTAATCACTCGATCCAACGGACCCAACTTTCCCATTCAATTCAACACCTTTTTACTTTTTTCTTTTTTTTTTTAACAAAAATTAAGAAAATATTCTACTAATTTAATTTTAGAAATAACTAGATAAATGTCTGCGAATTGCTAAATTTATTGTGCGCTGTGCTTTATTGAAAAAATTTTTAGAAATAATTTTAATTTATTGTAAATGAATAATAAAATAATTGAAAGTATTTTAGATAAAAATAAATTTGAGTTACACTTGTATAAATTTTCAAATCTTTTAAATTTATAACTATATCTCAAATTTTACATCCTAATAAAACACCTACTATGCATTTTTATGAATTTAGAAATTATAAAATAATATAATTTCATGAAGCAATAAAAATAAATACTCTTAAATTTTGATTATAAAGAAAAAACCACAATAATGACGCAATTAGCGATATATCCATGAGTCTCTTCTCCTAGCCCTCAAAATTAACAAAACCCTGTACTTCTATTTTGCACTTTCTGCATTCTTGATCATGCATCAAGTATGGAGACCCAATCTTACAAAAAAAATCAAAATATATTAAAAAGTTCAAAAATTCAACTAAATAAAAATAATGGAGCAAAATTCTAAGAGATAATTAAAAATTACAGACCTGAGCTTGAGTTGTTTCGATGCGATGCCTGGCTAGAGGAAGGAAACGCTGAAACAGTGCTTCAACAATCAACTTCGCAGCGCTTCCAACTTTCATCTTCGTAGTAATTTAGTATGCGCTTACAACAAAAATCACTCTCAAAGGCCCAAAACACGAAAACTTAGACCCATTGCTTTGTATTATTGACATTTGAACTAATAAATACTCATTTATACATTTCTAACCAAATGTGAAAGTTTTCCTCCAAAAGATAACAGTAAATAACTCACTTTTTTAACATTAGTACCCCATAGAGAATTTGAAATAAAAGTGAGTAACATCATAATAATTTTGCAAAAAATATGCAATAAAAATGTTAATTAAAATACAATTTAGAAATTTAAGTATATTTACCAAATTATAATTTGCTAACTAATGTAGTAGAGATGAATATTATGAGAGCAATTTTGAATATTCCATTTGTAATAATGTGGTCGCCTCCCTTTTACCAAATAATTTACGTCCCGTGATAAGCTTCAAAACTATAAACATCCTATTGAAAGTATACTGACCAGACATGGCCTCCTCAAGTGCATCATATCTAGATCTTGCATCATTGTTTAGTGCTTGCAAGTCAAAAGAGACTTGAAAATTTCAGCATGTACCATATGTTTTATCAAATTAAAAATAATGCAGAAAATGATCAGTCACCTACAATAATGCAAAAAATGATCAAATTAAAAACTATCAATATATGCATGCAAACTCATTTTACAGGAATCAACTAATCTAATTGTGTCTAGCCTTGCAATTCTACCACAGATTATAAATGTGAATGTTCAGCCTCTCATCGAATATATAGATATAATAAGATGTAGATAAAAGTTGATTAAAATTTGAAACTGCTTTCATTCGCGATAAGATACAGTAGTTGATGAAAGATGAGATAAGATATAGTTATTATATGGAAATAAGAGAAAGATAAAAAAAACTTATAGGAAAAAAGGAAAAAAAAGATAAAAAGAAAAAACTCAAAATATTCCTAGAAAAAGGAAATATAGAATGCAGAAAATTTAGAGTGACAAGTCAGCATTTTCAAACTAATTTTTTGCTTCATGATTATATATATATATATGGATTACTAAATAAATTCTTCTAATTAATACTCAATTAATTAAAATAAAGTTTAGTGCAAATATATATGACGAGAGTATATAGTATGTATTTTAGCATAATTATGCTTAGTATTATGTTGCAACTTTATACATAATTTTGAATTATTAGTATTTATTTATCGATTAAGTATAGTTCATGTGACTTTTGTGAACAAATGCTTTAATTTGAGTAGTTTCCAACATTTTCATAATTTTGATATTTGCCGTGTAATTTAGGATTTTTCTAGAGTTGTAGATGTCCAAATGTCATACAATATGAGCCATTGGAAAGCTAGGACGTAGGGCTACAAATGATAAGAATAGACCAAGGCCCAGTTAAGCTCTTAAGGAGTTCAAAAATAGCTGGAAATCTGAAACGTAAGTTTAGATTTTGAGTTAAATGTTGTGAGAATGGGTGATGGAAGTATTCCTACCTTTGAACTTAAAAAGATGATTGAGAGGATTGTCATTTCCAGTCTAGAGAAACTTCTCCACTCTGATAAGGGGAAAGAGCACGTTAACATCAAATACGATGAGAAGAAAGGAGAGTTAGAAAAGAAGGAACAAGCTAATGAGACATGGCAAGATGAGGAGTCCTTTACCAAGAAGGTGACAAACAAGAATTCCGAGTCTGAGGTTGTGCACCATCTCATTTTGTGTGCCACCCGATCTGATTTTATAAAAATAGGCCCAGCCCTATTTTGGGGCCACCAGTGACATTTTTGCCACATAAGCCCTAAAATAGGGCCACACATTCCCATTTGCTTATAAATAGGGCATAGGGATTTGTGTAGAGGAGGATTTTTGGGAAACCTTAGGGAAATTGTTGCATTTTCAAAACTCAACTCAAAATCAAAGCTAAACTTGTGTTTCTCTTTGGTTTAAATCATGATTCATTGATTTCCAATCATAAAAAACCTTAAGGATTCATTGAAAATCCCAAAAACACGTAGATCTAATCCTAGATTCGGATTACTAGATCAAAAACTCAACTTTTGGATTTCTTCGTCCATTCTCACTAAAAACCTTGGAAAATCTGCAAAAAGATAGTTTCTGAGGGCCTTTAATCCATTTTCCCATCTCTTTTCCTTTTTCTTTTGGTGTTAAATCACCATTTTTGAGTTTGGTTGTAAGGGAAACCAAGGACCAACCAAAAAAGGCTTTCTGTGCCAAAGTGGAGTGCTGATAGTTGCAGTGGTGCAAGCCACTACACGCCACAAGCAAGTGGCTCTCGCCACTTCATCATAGACCCACCCCTGTTGGCTCTGTTCCAATCTGGAACCTTCCGGATCAAGGAAAGGCCTAACGCCACTACGTGTGGCGCACACCACACCTATGTGGTGCACCACTTTACCTGTGGCACTAGGCACTTCATTTAAGAGGTCTAGAACGTTAATAATTAATAAAATCATCCCAATTTGGATATCCAGTGGCAAAGTTCCAGCCTTTATCAGTTTGAAATGCATTTTTGTTCAAAAATGGACTTAATAAACATCAATAAATAAGATTTTGAGTAGTGATGGGTGTATTTGTTCATCATTCATGATGAATATTAAGGCCTTGAACTCTAATCTAGCTCTAATATTTAATTATTGCCTTTTAAATTAATGTTCTTTACTTTCAAGCACTTTAATATTTTGTCCTTTAAATTTATGCCCTTTTATTCATTGTATTATGATTATTGTTGCACTAACCCTTGAACATAAACATGCATCATTTAATCATTTGTTGAATGAATGAATGTGGTATGATTTTGTGTATGGGATTGTGATTCTGAGAAAGTTATTTGTGTTGTATTTATGTTTGATGAATGCTTATTTATTGCTTTGTTTTTATTTTGTATTTTGGCTAAATGTAAAGGTTCCTATTTGGATTCCTATAATTGCTTGTTTGTAATATTAATTGGGTTGAGAAATTTTGGTGGGTTAAAGGGTACATTGTATTAATAGGAATTGGTTTGTAATCCTTTCTCCTCCTCCTTTCTTTGTAGATGCTTTATTTTATGTTTTGTGGATGAGTTCGTGTGTATGACATTTCTTCAAAAATTGAATTAAAACCATTTTCCATCTCGATTCTAGTTGATCGTATTATTATTCATTGTTTAATTAATGGACAATGAGGAGGCCAATTTAACCGCGCGATATGGGTGCCTAACACCTTTCCAATATTGTACCTAACTCCCGAACCCTATCTCTGGTTTAAAACGGAGTTAGGCGACTCTAAAAAAAAAAAACACTTACCAAAGTAAGAGACCTTTTTACAAATCCTTTTTCAAAAGAATCGTCATTTTTAAGGATTAATAAAACGGGTTTAATAAAGAGAAAATCACTTTGTTAAATAAAATCAACCAAGCCTGTTCGGATTTGATTCTTCTCTCATTTCATGGAAAAATCGCACACATCCTCAACCTGGCTACTTCGCTACGGATCGAACCCAGAATCTCTGGTTTTCGGTTTTAGGTTCAAGTAAAGAGTTGACTCCAAAAGTTATCCACTTGTTCACAATCTTTAATAATACTATTAACTTTAAATATAGTTTACTTTTTGTACTTATAAATGTCATTCATGCATTTATCTCTTCTTAGTCTCTTTTCTACCCTAAACCCTAAAGGTGATATTGGGGGTTGAGATCTTTTCACTCTACTAGACTGTAGCGATTCGTCACTAATATAGACCACCCATAAGTTAAGTACTTTTTGGTATGTCAAAAGAATTAGAACAATCTGTTATCACCATTTGCTTAGAAAAAAAGCAAAATAGGAGGAAACAACCAATTCTCGCTTATGGAACCCAAGATTTTATAAACCATACCAAAGCTCATGTAGTTAACCTTAGTTCCTTCCTTCTAGGATTAACATAAATGCAATAGGCGTCTGTCCAAAGCCCCATGATGGTTTATGGGCCCAACCAATATGTCCAAAGCCGGCCATGATGGTTTATGGCCCCAACCAATATGTCTTAGGGTTCTTGAGAAGACCTAAATGACCTTGAATCCGTGTGTGGGAGATATAAGGGTGGAGATCATGCATTTAACTCTCGTTTCCCCTTTGTTTGTGTAATACTGTGTTATGATTGTGTTGTGTTTTTATTCCTGCATCACTTAATTATTGTAATTATACAATAATAGGAGTATTTTATCATGAATTCGATCCTGAGCAATCGAAGCGCCGGAAGGGTGAAGGAATTAAGAGAAGTGCTGGAAGCAAAATGAGCCAAACGAGCTCTTTCCAATGGTGACTACAAGGTCCGAAGCTCAAGTGCCTAAGGAGGGAAGTTCCTTCGATTTCGATACCAACTAAAGAAGACCATTAGAAGAGGGCTCATCAAACTTTTGTTTGAAATTAAGTAAAGCACAACTTGAAGCCATCACTGCTCTTTCAAGGTGTAGAGACGCGTTTTCACGCACATGTGCAATATTTGGCCCAGATCGCCTATAAGAAAATTGGGCACTTCACTCTAGAAGGATGCTGACAGCCAATATCAAACCTCTTAGACTCTAAGTTTCAAAAGTTGTAAAATACTTATTTAGGGCCAAAAAGGAACTACAATGTAAAAAAAAAGTCAACTTTTGGAAAAGTAAAGTATAGTTCTATTTTAGCCAAATATTGCTAATCCAAAAAGGAAAAGAAAAGTAAAGAAAAAAAAAAAGAAAAAAAGAAACTTCAAAAATGTATAGTAAATATAAGAACCTTGCTTAAGTACGTACACACTATGAAGGCAAAAAGAAAAGATACAAAAAATAATAATATAATGCAAAAGGTCATTATAAATATTTAGCTAACAAAGTAGGGCACGTTTAATCCTAATCATTTCTCAAGAGCCCCATCTTTGATCTTGTCTCGAATAGCTGTGATAAAGCCATGATGAATATAAATTAAATTGCATTTTACAAATGCTCTGATTGTGTGATTGCATTTTGTATGTCATACCAATATTCATCCCATCCACGCTATGATCATAGTGGCATTTCTAACATTTATTTTGTGCAATACAAATGCGCCACGAGAGAGAAAGCTCCTCAAAGAGATTAATTGGTTAAGAGCGGACAATCACTTGGTTAGAGTTGAAGAACCCTCATCCCCTCCGAACGCTTCCCGATTCAGTTTGTACCAGTTCTTTAGGCTCCTGTAAGTTGAGATTAAGAAAACCTCCCTGATTCCAAGTAGATTTTTATGTTTCAAACTTCTACTTCCGTGGATAACATGGGTGATACCAGATTCCCGTCTCGGGTATTGAGAAAAATTGTGGAAAAAGATAAGTAGCGGGCAAGTCTTTGAGAAGCTTCTAATGTCCGATAAGGCGTGAAAAGACCATGTGATAGTAGAGGACGATGAAGCCAAAGGCGAATTGCGAAAAGAAAAGAGGACATGATACACATGGCAAGATGAAGGAATTCTTTGCCAAGAAAATAGCCCACTAAGAAGGCGAGTCTGAACCAGTCATTTTAGTAAAAGTTGAGAAGCTAGACAAGAAACTAGAGAAGTTCATGTTTTCATGAAGTCAAGGGAATGGGATCAATATGTAGATAATTGACGACGATGATGATGATGAAGAGCTTGAGGTGAAGGCGTTAAGGCGTGAGAGGCTGAAGAATATAGCATTACCTCTACCTACAAAGTGGCCTAAGGTGGACAAAATACGGTGGTAATGGGCGATCCCATGGTGTATGTCATACAATATAAGGCCAGTAATGAGTTTGGTGGGTCTGCCGTCAAAGAGAGATTCTGAAGATGTTCCCCATAATCCTTAACCGAGTCTGCTTAGACTTAGTATTTACAATTTGGAGAAAAGAGGTGGAGAAAGGGACTAAGAATGAGCTCACTATAAACGGTTTTTAAAAGAAATATGCCTTAATAACCTTCAGATGAGCGTCAACCTGAGGAATTTGAAGCTACTATTCAGGAAAAAATGACGAAACCTGTACCGAGTAATATGGTTTAGGTGAAAGAGCCATAGGCACGCAAATGAGAAATCTCCTGAGCTAAGGAGGCAGCTCAAAATCTTCATTAAGGGGACCATGCCTAGCTTTCGAGAAAAGTGTAATACAATGGCTCTGAATTGAGTTTGTTCAAATAAGTATTTGGAAGTAGGATCGCTATAGAGGACAAAGATAAAGAAGACAAGGAGTATGGGGGAACCACTCTGGGAATTTTAACGAGTCTAAGATTCCCAAGGGTCATGCCCCTGAGCAACAAGCAAAGAACATCCACAACTAACTACAGCTAGATCTTGAGGGCCACCAGTATGCAGCAAAGGAGATTTTCTCTAATTTCGGTACTCCCTCTCTCAAAAAGGTTGTTTGAGAAGTCAAAGTTAAGTGGATTTGTTTGCAATCACTAGCCCGAGAACCTCCTCTAATACCCTTTGCCAAAGAAACTTCAACCATAATGCTTACTGTCAGTTCACCAAGGCAACGGTCACACTACAACCATTGTCTTCGGTTGAGACATGAAATCCTAAGAACTTAAATTGATGAAGGGCAAAGGTAAACATATCTGAAAAAAAATCAAGGTCACTACAAGAACCAATCCATTACCAAACTTTGCAACTGTGCTGCCCTCTAAAAATCTCCAACATGGTTGAAGTCCTGGTAAGCCTCCCGGAAGGAGGTGATGGCGAGTTTGAAGAAGAAGAGGAGGAAAAGAGAGAAAGACAATTGTAAGCAGATCTTTGTGAGGGTCTTGAACGTATGGGCAACTAGTGATTAGGAAATGGTAAAAATCAGAATGGATAAAGTGTGGATGGAAAGCGAGGAATGAGTTGATTGGTTTGGAATCCTGTTACTCTTGATGTTTGGGGTAAGAAGCTAAAGTATTTTTTGTGAATCATTAATGACCCATAGTGGGTTTGAGGTGTACCAAACCAAGACATGATAAAGCCGAGAGAGGAAAATGAAGCAAAGATAGCGCATCAGCCATGGCCGAAGAAAGATGTTGAAGATGATGCAAATTAATCAAAACAACTAAAAAGAACCCAATGCTGATATGAGCATGTGGGACCTATTCGTCTCTTCTAAGAAACAACTAAGAGGCTTGGTTTAAAGTTTATGGTCGAGATTTCAGTCTCGTCAATCCATTTCAAACTGCTGATTTTGTAAGGCTTGGTTCAACATAACCCCTTAACAACACTTTTCTGATGTGAGCTTCCTCCCAAGGGAAAAGAATCCAACACCAAGGCTTGTTTATAAAGGCAGAAGTGAGAGTTAGGATAATAGGAAGTGGGTTATGATTGATGATGGGTCAACTTTGAAAATGTTTGTCCATTAAAACTTCTACAAAGTTTCAAAAGTTGGAAGTGTCAGATCTAGAACCTCCTGCAGATGTTATCAATTTGGGCTTTATGATGATTCAAGAGACATATGGAAAAGGCACATTCAAGACATGTAGTGAAAAGTGGGACTGATTGAAAAGGAGACAGAAATTCAAATCGTGATAGACATTCCCCCAAACATTTGGCCTTCACTACTTGGCGCGCATGGTGCCATTTCTTTGGGAGGTAATGGCCATCTTACGCTACATAGAAAATTAAGTTTCCATTTTAAATGGTGGAGATCATCAACCATTCCTGCTGCTAGTGAGAGAAGTGTAGCTATACGAATAATCGACAAGTTAGGTCATTCTCTCCATGGATTGGCTTGCAGATTGCAAGTCGGCTAAGTACCGACAGTGGCCCGCTTATGTCCAACATCATAAAGAAGATGAACTTTGAGGAAGGGAAAGGACAAGGAAACCACCATAGGTGTATTACAAAATTACCAGAATTCACACCCAGAGGAAACGCACCTTGGTTTCAAGTATGGAAGCACATCTAGAGAAAAAATTCGCCTGGTTTAGACCATGGATGGACGTTTCGTCCAGTTCGTGTGAGCAATTGTCTCTCCATGTTCCACCCAATAGAGCCCTTGAGCAATAATGCGAAGACAATAACCTTTCCTAGAAGAATTTTTTGTTGGATGTTATCAAAGGTCCTAGCGGTTCAGCCTAGAGGATGAGAATTTGGAGCTTGAAGAAGAAGGAAGAGAGGAAGAAGAAAATGAATCAACAAGAAGAGGGGGATTGAAGGGCCAAAAGCGACCAGGAAGAGAAGAAGAAGGAAGAGCAAGCTGCTTAAGAAGAAGAATGGAATAAGAAGACAATCACGAGAAAGAAGAAGAGGACCCTATGGATCAAGGCTCAAGGCGATCTAGTTTCTGTATTGAAGAAAAGCTTTGAGAAAGCAAACCCCTTCTGATTGTTGCGATTTCTATAATTGATGAAATCTGATTGTAATGAACTCTCTATGCTCATATAATGAAATGAACTTCAATTTTGCTTGTATTCTTGATGGTTTCCATTCATCAAGTAGAATAAGCTCAATGTGCATATTTGACATAACTCATTATGCATTGCTTGAATTTAATATTGCATAAAAGAATAATCCATGAGATTTTATTGATTGGCCCCAAATCTAATGTAATGCCCTATTGTTTCCTGGTGTTTCAATAGTAGTTTACCGGTTGGGTGAATAGTACCACGGTCTGTGAATAGTACACCGGTACGGGTCGCTATTAATTTTGCGTCCGAAAAAATTAACTATAAATTGGTTTTTATATTTTATTTAACATTTTTGGAGCATGTATGTATGGGTTTTTAAGGTAAGAGTAAAGTAAAATGAAAATATTTTTGGAGAAATTTAGATAATTTGTGAATAGTGAATTATGGTGTTATAGTAATTAAGAAAATTTGAGGAATTAAATTTATGGAGTAAAATTAAGAGAGTTTTGAGGAGATAAATAATAATTTTGAAAGAAATTTATTGGAGAAAATATTTTGTAGCCCTTAGATTAAGATTACTAGTGACTTAATCCTAGCCATCTAATATGAGGAAAAGACTAAATACCCTTGTTGATTTATAATAAGTCAACCATCAATTATTGAGCAACCATTTTTTTCTTTCTTTTTCCCTTTCCTTAACACGTTCTTTCTCCTTCTCCTTCTTCTCCTCCTCATTTTCTTCAAATTCTACTCCACTAAACACATCAAATTCAACCCCATCCAACGTTGGAATTTAAAGTAAAAATTAATCTTAGAGAGTTGAAGCTAGAGAAGTGATTTTGGTGACTAATTTCAAGGAGTTTGGCAGATTTTCCACTTTGGTCAAATAAAGTGATTTTATGAAAATTTCATTATTTTTTGGGTTTAGAAGTTTTCTTTTAGCATCCTAATGCTTAATCAGCGCTCCATTTCTTCTTTTAATTTGTTTTCTTTGTTTGATTTTGAGTTTCTTCCATGTAGAGGGTAAGAGCCTTCTCCCACAAAGATAAGGGCAAGAATAAAAGCTTAAGGAGCTTTCATTAAAAGCTTTCTAAAGCTTTTTTTGAAGGTTAGTGTTCATAAACACACTTACCTTGTGAACCCCTCCCCAAAAATATAGGCATTATAAATGCATATGACTTAAGGGCAGAAATGCAACAGGAAATGTGTGAGTCGCCAACACCTGTTTAATTATTTTAGGGTAAACCTAGGAAAAAACCCTAAGTGAACTCCAATTTTAATTACCTACTACTAAGATAATTAATCCCAATGTTTAAGGCACTAATCTGCGAACCCGAGGTGGATCCCGAGACTATGGTCATGCTGGTGAACTAAACCAATGAATGAATGCTTTGCAAAAGGGTAATTGGACCAATGAAATGTTTAAGTGATTTCGACTTGCCGCTCGGGGTTTAAATCCCAAATCGTGCTAACGTACTTCCGTTTGAAATGGAAAATAAAGTCAACCGAGTTCGATAGGCCTTTTTGAAAAGGGCTTTGAATGGGTAATGCTTAATGCATGAGTGTGTGTATGCTTCGTGCATTTTGTTTAGGCATTTGCCAAAAAGAATTGATTGATTGAATTAGGCGTTTGTTTGGCCAAAAGTGTTGATTTAAGGCTTTTAGCCAAAAAAAAGAATTGAATTTAGGGCAATTGTTGCCAAAGTTTGATGCGATTTAGGCCGATTGTTAAGCCAAAAAATTGGGATATTTGAAAGGCCCTTTAAGCCAAAATGAGTTTGATTTAAGGCAATTTGTTTTTGCTTAAAGTGTTGATTGGGGCGATTGTCGCCAAAATGAGTGATTTTAAAAGGCTTTTAAGCCAAAAGATTTGATTAATTTAAGGCATTTTGCCAAAAATTCGATTTAAGCGAATTTGTCGCTAAAAATGATTAAATTCCCCTACCTTAAGGCAATTTTTGTTTGCCAAAATGAATCAAATTGAATTGCCAATATAGGCCAAATTTTAATTGCCAAAAAAAAAACCGTTGTTTAATTAAAGGCCATTTAAGCCCACAATTAATTGATTAATTAAGACTTAAAGATCCGGACTGTTCGAAAATAAAGGCGATTATACCGTAGTCATTAAGTTGACTAGATACTTTAGCCAGTATGTTTGGAGTTTTGGCAATGAATACCACGATTATTGAAAATTAACCGGGCAATCTTACGCTAAAAACCTTATTTCACAACTTAAGGCAATTTTATTTGCCAAAATGGATGATGAGGTGGTGGAATGGCGGTGTAGAATTAGGAGTAAGAAGAGAAATTGCATGAAAATGCTGAAATTTAAATAGGCAGGGTTTCGTTATTACCTGAAGTTAAAATCGGCGGCCGCTCTTTAGCTTCAGCCTTGAAAACTCCTGTTAACGCGTGATTTTATGCCTCCACCTGAACCCAATGATGATGAATGAGGACAAGGGACAAAGGTTATCACGATGAACCGAAGTGTTTGAACCAAAAATTTGAAAATCAAACCGGACCCAAAAGGAGCCTGACCCGCGTTAAGGGTTGTGTCACGCAGCTTAGTACCTGCGGACGGCACTATTAAGCTGCGTCACGCAGCTCTAACAGGGCTGACACCTCTTGGCGCGCGCCCGGTGCAATGGCCCTGCACTGTGTGTATGGATACGCGGCAACTGTAAGAAAAAGTAAGTCGCGTCACGCAGGTTAGGGTGCCGTCACGCAAGCCTATACCCGGCGTGACGCGACTGCCCCTGTGCCCTAGCCATATAAATACAACCATTTCGCAGCAAAAACGGGAACTTTGGACACTTTCTCTCATTTTTTCTCTAAGGATTCTAAGACTTTTAACCTAAGTTTTTCGATTTAAAACGGCCAGGGTCCTCCCCCATAACTCAAGTGAGTAAAACTTGGAGGAAGATCGAAGCCCTTAACAGTTAGTTTTAAATCAAAAAGTATAAAAATATTAGAATAGAAAAAGAGAGAAAAGAAAAAAGGAAAAAACATTGGTTCTGTGAAAAACGTGGTAAACTAATTTCCTGGATCGGAAACCACGTCTCCTCTAAGCTAATTCAGTGGCATGCAATCCTCAAAATCTGAGGGCTAGGTAACTATTTTTTAACTTGTCTTTTTTCATTTCTAGTCTCTTATTTTCTTAAAATCTCATTTTCGTAATAGTTTAGTTGATTTGTTAATTGATAAAACGTAAGTTTTTGCCCCTGTTGGATTTTCTGAGTTGTGTTTAATCAATCTTTAACAAAAAGAACACGTAAATAAAGTTAGTTTGAAAGGTAAGTTGCGGACCAGAGCAGTCGCGTCAACCAGCTACTACCTGCGTGACTGCGCTGTTCAATGTCCAAAAATCCTTTGATTCGGACTGGAACCACCTGCGTGACGGCAAGCTATTTGTAACGCCCAGTATACCTTTTATTTCTCATATTTGTAAATTTTAATGTGAAATTGAGTAAATAATCAACAAAGTAGAAGAATTTTAATAAGTTTAACGAATAGTTCCGTCACGTAAGCTAGGAGTTTCCGTCACGCCAACTTGTTCTTTATAGAACAGCTGCGTAACGCAACTGTTCCTAATTTCCAGTAATGATGATAAGAGTTCCGTCATGCGACTGTTCTTCATAGAAACACCGCGTGACGCGACTGTTCTAAAAATTCCAGAAATGAATAATGGGAAGTTGCGCCATGCGACTGTTCTTCATAGAACTGCTGTGTGACGTGACTGTCTTAAAGATTCCAGAATAGTTCTTTACTGTATTTTAATTTCACTTCATTAAGTAGATTTTAAACCTAACCCGAAAATGTTTCAATTATGGGGCAAACTGAGTCCTTAATCAATTAAATTAATTAATTATTGATGATTAAAAATGAGATTTTTTTTAAGGGATTTATTTTCCTTATTGTTTATCATTATTAATATTATTAAGCTCGGTTTGTGGCCCGCCTTTAAACCACAAGGCAAGAGCGGGTCTTTTAAATCTTTATTTGATATGTATTATGGGTGGATGGTGGCATTATCTTAATTTTATGTGATGAATGCAATGAATGAACCCTAATTGGGACGGTTTTAACTAAAATTCCACATAGAACTCGGTTCGATTTATTCGGGTTTGGGTTTAAATAAATGGCTTTTTCAAAAATAAAATCAAATTAGAAATCGTAAGGTAAAGAGGCCGATTTTCCGGGCGTCGGCTTCCCAACGGGCCGACGTAACCTAACTCTTACCTAAGATCGGTACTTGGTACGCCTGAACCAGTTTTTTCTTTCAAATATTGGCCTTAAATAAAATGGGTTAAGATAGTCACTTTTATAAAATAAAATTGGAAACGGTCCCATTGGCCGAAATAATGGGTGGCACTAAAATAATTATAAGATCCGATTTTATGGGCATCGTACATCCAAAACGATTTTTAATCACCCTTTTTATTAAAAAAAAATAAGAAAAATATAATAAAAAAAG
>NW_023590749.1:0-25180 GCF_014843425.1 Jatropha curcas
CCATATAGGGGAATTTATTTAGATCGTTGGATCTCTTCCAACTTGCTCCATTGATGTTCAATGGAATTTATTTCATTGGGTTTTTCCGCGTCAGTTTTGGTATTCCAGAGCCAAAGAAATTAAGGTAAATTCTTATTTATCTTAAGCTCTAGGGTTTGTGTTTATTTGTTTTCTTGTCTCCTGTTTTTTTGTGTTTGTTTTCTTGTTCATCTTGTTTTCTTGTGTGTTTGCTTTCCCCTTTTGTTTAGTTTCAATTCGTTTTTGCTTCAATTAAATTTAGTAAATTTCGTTCTTGTTTCAATTCCTGAAAGTTTTGATCTTAGATCTTGTTGACTAAAAAAAAAAAAAGAGTATAGAAAAAATTTCGTCCACCATTGAAATTTTTGTTGTGTGGATCTTGTTTTTGTTCCTGAAATCCAAGGGGATTTGGATCCCTAATTCATAGGGATTTTACCTTATTTTTGTGGGATTTGCCATATTTTTGTGGGATTATTCCTAAATCCTTAGAAGATTTACGCAATATTTAGTGGGGATTTGTTCCTGATCCTAAGGGATTGAACCATATTTTTAATGGATTTAGTTTTTTATCCACTATAAATCTTGGTGATAAAATCCAATCTTAACTACTTGTGGATACAGATAACAAAATTTAGTTTGACCAATATCTTTTGAGATTGAGCAAATCTACTAACAGATCCTTGTCAAATCTAAGAATCCTACTTATAATTGGGTTGCATTGAAAAAGGAAAAACAAGGCAGCAACGCCCGTGCTCACCTCAAGCACACCCGTGCTAGTTCCTGACTTCCACTAAGTTGGACTAAGGCCTTCAACGCACGCCTCTGTGCTCCATCTAGCACGCCCGTGCACGGTTTAACCATATAAAAAAAAAATTTCTTTTGGTTTTTTTCTTTTTAATTACTTGCTTTGTTTTGGGGTAAGAATTAAATAGGTCCATATTTGGTTTGCTTTGTAGTAAGCTAAATTCATACATTATATCCAGAAATTGTCTTTTAAATTCTAGTTTCTTTATTCTTGTTTTAACTTTCTTTTGCTTCTATCACATTATTAGGGTGTGCTTGCTTGTTTACTACACTCTAATTGATAATTACAGTAGTGCATTACTTATATTCTTGTGCTATTATCCATCTCGTTTTGAGTCTTCTTTTTAAAATTTGTGCTTGCTTTTCTTGTTAAGATTTATTCCTTGTTTCTAAACGTGCTTTTGAGTTGAATTGGTTGGCCTAAGATTCTGAAGTTCAATTGGAGGAATTGCAATGAGTGAGAATTGCAAGGAGTGGGAATTAAAAGAGTGTAAACACGTGAGGGAATGAATTACCAAATAACCCAAATCTTTTGTGTTTTCTCTTTGAATACTAACGCATGAGTTTCAGGCAAGTTTTGAAAGATAATAATGAAGGATGAAATCAAATAGATGGATTCCCCTAATTAAAACTTGTATATGGAATCATCCAAGAAACAGTTTAGAAGCCTCAACAGTTTCGTCCGATATGAAGAAAGAATCGAAGGAGATTAAACCGCCCAACGCTTTAATACAACAAAAGCTCATCCAAGTACTACACAACCTAGATTTCAAACCAACTAAAGATGAGGAGAATAATAATCCTTAATCCATTACTTTAGGAATTTGAACAATAATCAAGGAAGGGTTGCAAGGAAGGAAAAATGTGGTTATCCTCATATATTCCTTCACAAAGGATGGATGGATGACTAGTCCAAATTCATCTTTCTCAAAGGAAGTGTATGAAGACCAATGTGAAAAGAAAAAGATGAGTTTTGAAACTATCAATAAGGAAAAGGAGTGTAAAAATAAAATGAGTGAGAACATACTAAGTGAAAATAAAAAGAAAGAGAGAGAAGAAAAGGAAAAACAAATTCAACCTATATCTGTACCTTTGTGCAAAGAAATTTGTTTAACCATCAATGATCCTAAACCATCTTTGCCAAATGTGTTTGTTGATCCTTTGCAAGAATTTGAGGTATGTGATGACCAAGGGAAGCTACCGGAGATAGTGACCTCAACCTTGAAAGAAAATAAGAGTGAGACTTCGACTTCAAGTTCAAAAGAACTAGAAAAGAGTGAAGAAAAGGAGGAGGAAGAAGCCACAGGGCAAACAAAACAAATTAATAGCCCATTAGAGAGTGAATTGTCAAAGGAACAAAAGAGAGAAAAGAGGAGTAGAAAAGAGTAAGGAAGTGAAGGAAAGGAGCCCACAAAATAACAAAAACAAATTAATGGCCCAATTGGTGAGTGAAAAAGAGAAACAAATTTGTGTATGTGAAAAAGAGATGAGATCCAAAACAATGAGAGAAGAGGTAGGCCAGTCTTGATGATTCGGGTTTAAAGGAGTTTTTTGCATAGTTTTGACTAACAATAACACTTTTTCTCTACCCTTCAGTTCTGTTTCTTTGTTGGCAGTGGATTTCTCCTCAAGTGGCAGGGATTCCCTAATGGTAAGAAGAAGCCTACATTGGTGAAGGAGATGCACGCTAAGGCTAGGGTTCATATGAACATGAAGAACAAAGGCTATGCCAAACGTGCCAACAAGAGAAGAAGGCATGATGTGTTTAAACCTGGAGATTGGGTTTGGGTACATTTTCGCAAGGAAAAGTTTTCCAACCGAGGAAAGATTAAGCTTGATGAATGTGGAGATGGACCATTCCAAGTCGTGGAGCACATTGATGACAACACCTACAAGATAGGCTTACCAGGTGAGTATGATGTTTCCATTACTTTCAATGTTAGTGATTTGTCTCCTTTTGACATGGCATTAAGGCAAATTCAAGGATGAACCTTTTCGAGGAAAAAGGGGAATGATACGTAAATCCCGCCCATCACTCATCCATGGAACTCAAGGGGCAGAGGAGAACAACATGAAAAAATCCATTTAATGCTTCTAAGTGGATCACTATCAAGAAGTCATGCAAAGAAATATGGATCAACCAATGGAGAATCAAGGGAGCATGATGCCTCAACTTCTAACTAAGATTTCGAGGACGAAATCATTTTTCGAGGAAAGGGTATGGAATAACGAAATGAGACCGACTCACCAATAAAGCTCAAGGAAGCAATCGGAGGGCATTCTAAGTTTCTCACATTAATAGAAGCACATGTTGAGTTAGAGCCTGAAATTCCAACACATGACATGCCTAGACCATGCTTGGTTAGCACGCCTGTGCAAGGTGGCATGCCTTAGACCGTGCAAACTTCTGCCTTTTAAGGAACATCACTTGATTTGAAGCACGCCCGTGCCAACTAGCACGCCCCAGACCGTGCAAGCTTCTGACTCTCGCGAGAACAACACTTGACTTCAGGCACGCCCGTGCCAACTAGCACGCCCCAGACCGTGCAAGCCTCTGCCTCTCGCGAAGGAAGACTTACCATTGAGGCACGCCCGTGCAGATTGGCACGCCCCAGACCGTGCACGCCTCTGCCTCTCATTAAGTTAGTTAGCTTATTTTGAGTTTTTTGCTTTGTTAATGGGTTGGGCCTCTAATATTCTAATATTTCGCACCGCTTGATTCAGTTAGCCTTATTTTGTTTTAGATTTAGTCAATTCTTTTATGGAATTAGGACTAGATATCCAAATCTTAAGTTATTATGATTTTTGTTAATCAACTCCTTTAATTGGTTTAGATTTGCTAATCCTACTTCCTTAGCTACTCTAAATATCCTCTAAGGATCTGGACCTCTTAGATTAGTATGAAATAGCTTGTTATTTTGTATTATTCAGAACATTATTCAATCAATTAAAGAGAGATTTTTTTCTTCTTTCCATGCCTTTGGCTGTTCAATGTTTTTTAGAGGGTTGTTGAGATTGCATTTCTTCTAATTACATCAAGAATCAAGGTAAACTTATCAATTCTTTGTGGCGTTTATCTTATTCTTTTACTCTATTATTGGTTTTCTTGCTTCTTTAAGCTTTGGGTGCAATAGAGGGGAGTTTATTCTAGATCTTTGATCTCTTCCAAAACTTGTCATAGAGTTCATGGAATTTATTTCCATTGGGTTCCCCGTCATTGACTAACAAATCTTAACAACTTAAGGATTTGGATATCTAATCCAAATCAACTAAAGATTGACCAAATCTAAACAAAATAAGGATAAAACAATCAAGGATGGCCGAATTATAGGAGGCCCAACCCATTAACATTGCAAAAACTCAAAATAAGCTAACTAGTTTAATGAGAGGCAGAGGCGTGCATGGTCTGGGGCGTGCCAGTTGGCACGGGTGTGCTTCAGATCAAGTGTTATTCTCGCGAGAGTCAGAAGCGTGCACGGTCTGGGGCGTGCTAGTTGGCATGGGCGTGCTTCAAATCAAGTGTTGTTCTCGCGAGAGTCAGAAGCTTGCACGGTCTGGGGTCTGACTTGCGAAAGGAAAACAATCACATGAAAGCACGCACGTGCGATTGGCACACCCAGGTCGTGCTAGAGTTTGTCTCTAGCGAGATTAGTTAGTCCAATTATGTTTTTTTTTAGTTGTAACAATGTTAATGGGTTGGGCCTCCTATTATTCGGCCACCCTTGGATTTTATCCTTAATTTGTTTAGATTTAGCTAATCTTTATCCTTAGTTGGTTTGGATTAGTTAATCCTTATCCTTAAATTTAGTTTTAATCCATTATCCTTAAGTTTTGTTAAAGATTTGTTAGTCTTATCCTCTAGCTGGTTTAGATTAGTTTAAATGCCTTATCCTCTAGTTGAATTTAAGTTGTTAAGATTTGTTAGTCTTATCCTTAGCTGGTTTAGATTAGTTAAATCCTTATCCTTAGTTGATTTAGATTAATTATTCTAAATCCTCTAAGGATCAAGTCCTTTTAGATTTAGTATAAATAGCTTCGTTATGTTGTTAAACAAATCATTCAATGAATCAATAAACCTACAGCTTTATTCATGCTTTGGCGTGTTTTTTTATTAGAGTGATTGTGAGATTGTTTTCCTCTAATTGCATCAAGAATCAAGGTAAACTTATCAATTTACTTGCGGCGTTTATCTTATTCTTTTACTCTATTATTGGTGTTCTTGTTTCCTTAGGCTTTGGGTGCCATAAAGGGGAATTTAGTTTGATCTTTGAAGCTATTCCAAATCTTGTCATAGAATTCTTGAAATTAATTTCTATAGGGTTCCACGTCAGTTACATTTATTTTAAATCTTAAATAATCGATCACCAATCATATATGAATAAGATGAGGCCAATTTATTATTATTATAATATTTTATTAAAAATAGTTCGTTTTCAATATGAAATTACAAATAAAAATTTCTCAAAATAGCAATATAATTCAATAATAAAATGCAAACAATTTAAGCGTGTTGAGAAGTAGGCATGGCCAATTCATTGAACTGTCGATTCCGGTTCATGGGACCGTTGGTTTAGGATTTTTAAAATATTAAATTTGAACCGTTTAAACCATCGGTTCTGGTCCGATTTTGGTTCCGTTCGGAAGATGGGGTTACGATCACGGTTTATTAATTAAATAAATTATCATTTTATTTTGTATAAATATTATTAATTAAATAAATTATTAGAAAGTTTTTAAAAATACTTGAAACAATGTAATTTTGAACTAAGTAAAATATTTAAAAGGAAAAAAAATAATTAAACTCTCATTTATATTAAATAATATAATTATATACTAAATTTTATAAAATATGCTAAGTAATTATAATTTTAAAAGTAATAAAATTGAAATTTTTGGTTCAAAAGGGGATCAAATCGCCGATTAATTGTTGATTCAAGGTCAGTTCAAGTTCAAAGTTTAACATTCATATAAACTTTAATTGGCTCTTAAATCACCGATTTCGATTCAAAATTTTGAATCCACAATTTCAATTTGATTTCGATTCGTATAGAGTAGGATTCGATTTCGGTTCAAACTGAACCGGAGGCGATGCGAAATGAGAAGTGGGTGGCCGACAACTTATTCATTATAATAAAACAGCGGTGGGTACTTTTGTTCTCTTCTTCTTCGTCTTCGTAAAAACAGCAAATATCAGTTTGGGGTTAGAGGTGAACGAACGCCATGGCCAATCAATTGGATGGATTTAAGTTTGAGCAGAGACACGGCAAGGATAGAGTGAGAGTGACCAGAGTTTGGAGAAGCTACGCTGATGGCAATCACTACATGGTTGAGTGGAACGTTTCCATTAGCCTCCTATCCGATTGCCTCAACGCCTATGACCGCGACGACAACTCCGATATTGTTGCCACCGATACCATGAAGAACACTGTAGGTTTCAGATTACGGTTTTTGTCAATTTCAATTTTTTAAATTAATATCTCTGGTTTTGTTTTAGGATCCCTAGTTGATTATTGTTGGAATAATTTCTCTAATTTGTTTTGGCTTTTCCATTCATTTTTGCTGTTTCAGAGACTTAGTTCTTTTAGCAAATATTTGGTTATGAGCCTTACCTGTACTGATAATGTTTTTGGAGTTAATCTATCTTCCCTCGACCAAATCTTATGCTCTTTCTTAACAGTCTAAATGACATCTTTAGCATCTGTCTCTAATTTCATTTGACACGATTTATGATGCGAATTGGGTGGAAATTTTTCTTTTATGCTTAAATCATGCATAACATGCTTGTATTATTTGATGTATTCTCATGATGAAAACCAGAACCAAACTCGATCCATTGATATTAAGTTCATAACTCAGTAGGCGGGCTTAGTTAGCCACTAGTGACTAGTTTAATGAGGTTGTAACGCAGGATATTAGGATGTGAGAGTTGAATGCACGATTTCTGTGTAGTATTAAGCTTATCAAGCGTAATTTGTGTCCCAAAAAGGCCTAATTACTAATAAATGCTTCAAATTTATCTCTTTTGTAACTAACTTTTAATTTTTTGACATTTTCATACAAGTCTTAAATTTAATCTAATTTCAGTCGAAATTAAGCCTGGGTTGACTCATGGCAGGTCTGTATTTGTTTCTTTTGTTATACACAATGTGAAAAAGTAATATAATAAAATTTTCGTGTCAGCAGTGTAAAATTCAGTCTTAATAACATAAGTTAAAAAAAAAAAAAATAAATTTAGGATTGCAACGCCAGTCAATTCAGGTCTAATTTTGCGCGAATTTGCATCTGTTGTGCAATTCCAAGAACTTCAATGGTGCTTATATAAAATTTACAAAATTAGAAGTTTGTGATGGAAAATAAATAAATGTTAAAGTTGAAGGCTTGTTTTTTTTTTTTTTTTTTTTTTTTTTTTTTTTTTTTTTTTTTTTTTTTTTTTCTGTAATTACTCCAGCCAGATAAAATAAATAAATAAATAAATAAATGTGAAGATGGGGATGTCAATACCTCTTTACTTTGCTCAACAAGCATGGATAGGCATGAAATATTATGAAGATTGACAGAGAAAAATGTACTTGAAGTCATTGTTTATTTCTTTTTTTGAGAGATTGAGGCAAATCTTTGCTTCTAGAGGTAAAGTGCACCATCAAAATTCTCATTGTTCTATAATTTGGTTCTTCTCCTTTTTGAATGCTTGTACATCTGTTTATGACACTTTTGAAATTTAATTGCAATTCAGGTATATGTCAAAGCAAAAGAATGTTCAGAACCGCACTCAGCAGAGAATTTTGCAATTTTGCTGGCTAAGCACTTCACTTCATTTTACAAGCAGGTAAACAGTGCAGAAATTTAAATTGTTTAATATATTTTTGGGATTTTTTGACACGGAACCGGGATCGGAAATCAAAGGAATGAGATATAAGTTCGCCTCTATGGCACCCCACGTTTATAAGGAAACGGAAACACCAATAATCGCCAATAATCGAGATTTAAAAAAATGCTCTATGGACCCACGTTTATGAATGAAACGGTAACACTAATAATCGGCAAAGAAACATAGATAAACGCCACAACGAGTTGATAAGTTTACTTTACCTTAATTCTTGATGCAATTAGAGAATAGCAAATTCTCACAATCACTCTATTTATACAAAAACGGAAACACCAATAATCGAGTAAAGAACAAGATAAACGCCACAATGAGTTGATAAGTTTACCTTAATTTTTGATGCAATTAGAGGATAGAAAATTCTCACAATCACTCTAATTAAGAAGAACATGCAAGAGCATGAACAATTTTGCCTTAGATTCAAATTATACCCAAAAATCCCGTTTTACATCTTAAGGAGGAAATATATAAGCCTCAAACAAACATAACCCTAAAGAAGAGCATCTAACTAGGCTGCCCTAGGGCCAAAACACATGGGCTTAACTCTAAAACACAAAATAAAAGTCATTTCCAGCACCAAAACGAAACAACTTGATATTGGGCAGATTGCATGCGATCATAAAACAAACCCAAAACAACCTTAAATAAACACCCAAAACACGATGGGCGTTAACTCTGAAAAACACAAATAAATCATTTCCAAGCCCAAAACTAATGGATCAAGAACCATCTTTTTATCCTCAATTGAAGATTGGCAATCCTCTTCTGGAAACACATCTTCAAATTCTTGCAAAGGATCAACAAACACACTTTGCAAAGATGGGTTAGGATCATTGATGGTCAAACAAACTTCTTTGCACAAAGGTACAATTATAGGTTGCATTTGTCTTTCCTTTTCTTCTCCCTCTTTCTTTTTATTTTTACTTTGTATATTTTCACTCATTTTATTTTTACACTCTTTTTCTTTATTGACAGTCTCAAAACTCATCTTTTGATTTCCATATTGGTCTTCACACGCCTCTTTTGAGGAACATGATCTTGGGCCAGTCATCCATCCATCCTTTGTGAATGAATACCTATTGAGATAATCCACATTTTTCCTTCCTTGCACCCTCCTGACTTATTGTTCAAATTCCTAAAGTAATGGTTAGGATTATCGACCTCCTCATCTTCAAGCGTTTGAATTCTAGTTGGTGCAGTACTTGGACGAGCTCTTGTTGTATTAGAGCGTTGGGTGGCTTTTATCTCCTTTAATTCCTTTCTCATATCTTGGAAGAAACTGTTAAAGCTTCTAAACTGTTCTTGGATTGATTCCATTACAAGTTTTAATTGGGAATCATCTATTTGATCCTCTATTTGCCTTCCATCCCCACTATTATCTCTAGATGTGCTTGCACTCATGGTTAGTGTTCAAAATAGAAAACACGAAAACATTTGAGTTAGTGATAAAGCACTCCCTCACGTGTTTACACTCTTTAATCACTCCTTGCATTGTAAGGCCAACCAATCAACCTCAAAGCACGTTTAGAACACAAGGAAAATAAACCTTAACAAAAGAAATGTAAGCACAATTCTAGAATGAAAACTCAAACGAAATGAATGGTAGGTAGTACAAGACAGATGATGTACTACTTTGATTATATTAATTTAGAGTTGTTAGTGAAACAAACAAATACAACGTCTATAATGTAACTATAGGCAAAAGAAAGCTCCAAAGATAGCACACAAACAAGAAATAGAAACTAGAATTTAAAAGACAATTTCTGGATATAATGTATGAATTTAGTTCACTACAAAGCAAATCAAATATGGACCTAATTAATTCTACCCAATCAAAGAAAGCAAACAAAGAAAATCCAAAAAAAAAAAAAATTTTTTTTTTAAGGTACTGTAGCACGGATGCTTCTGAATTCCTGTAGCAAGTTACTGTAGCAGCGTGCATGACTTATATCCTTACTTAACCCACAAATGTGATCCAATTTAGGTAGGGTAAAGCCTTAACAAGGTATAAGTGGATGGTTTGTGTCTCCCAATTTCAATTTAGGTAAGTAATGACTTATTATTTAGGTTGTCCAACAATGACTTTTGTCTCCCAATTCAACTTAGGTAGGTAATGACCTTAACAACAATTTGACTTATCTCTCTTTAACTTTTTTTTTTTTTTTTTATATCTAATTAGTAAATCTAAGGGCTGCAATGTCCCAGAATTTAATATAAGTTCGCCTCTATGGGCACCCACGTTTATAAGAAACGGAAAAACACAATATCGAGATTTACAAATGCTCTATGGCACCCCACGTTATAATGAACGGTTAACACAATAATCGAAGGCAAAGAACAAAGATAAACGCCCACAACGAGTTGATAAGATTACCTTAATCTTGATGCAATAGAGATAGCGAATTCTCCCAATCGCACATGCTAATTAGAAGAACATGCAAGGAGCATGAACAATTCTGCCCCTTGGATTTCAAAATTATGCCCAACAAGAAAATCTCGTTTTACATCTTAACGGAGGGCCTATTTATATGCCTTAAACAAATATAACCCTAAAGAAAGAGCATCTAACTAGGCTGCCGCTAGGCCAAAAAACACATGGGCTTAACTCTTAAGACACAAAAATAAATTAAAATAAAGTCATTTCCAGCCCAAAACAAACAACTTGATATTGGGCAGATTGCATGCATCATAAAATCAACCCAAAACAACTTAAATAAACACTATGAACCCATATCCCTTACATATTAATTAGACCAAAACAAGCAACAAGGGATAAAAACACATCCAAGCCCACTAGGAAGCACCAATGGATCCATATCATTCCCCCTTTCCTCAAAAAGATTCGTCCTCGAATCTTAGTTAAAAATTGAGGTATCCTTTTACTTGCTAGGATCAGTCCACTTCTCCTTAGAATCCATGCCCTTTTCTTTACTCTTCTTCTCCTTTTTAGACCGTATTGAACTCCATTGTTTGCTACAACCTAAATGTATTTGGTTCATCATACAAAAATCAGGTGTGTAACTTAGGTTGATTCAAACATTTTACAATTTGATGTAGGACAGGTTGCGGGGGCTGGTTAGAACAGGTTATTTTTGTTAATCTTTGGGTTTATTAAAGGTTTAGAATGGGTAAGTATATAAAGGTTAGTATGATAGAGAATTGAAGGTAAAATAATCAAGCTAAACAAGGAGTTATGGACTGTTTAAGGCACTGTGAACTGTGCTCGTGAATAGTAAAAAGTTAGGCTTCACACCTAATTGTTCTTGGTATCACACTAGGATGAATTGCATCACACGCTTAAAAGTAATTAATGGTAGGAATTTTTCTATTAATTGAAAAAATGAATCTAAGTGTCGCAAACATAGATATTTACAGACTTAAAGTAATCCTAAACCTGTAAAGGATTTAAAAGCTAGAGATTTGGATTCCTAACAAGAATTAAAGGAATAATATATTATCCCAACCCTAGCAGGACTCAAATAAGACTTGAAATAAGTATAAAGACTCCTAAAAGATTTAGGAAATATTTTCAGCAATTTCGAAAATTACCAAAATACCCCTACTTACAAAAAAGAGTGAATCCCTGCAATTTTCTCTACACAATTGACAGAAAATAGTTCTAATTAAGTTTCCAATCAACCTTCCCATCATCTCAATTGTTCCAAATAAGAGTGGGGCAATTAGAACCCATTTTGGCATGCCTATTGTAAGCATGTTGCCATTGTGCTCTATCATTTTCCTCTGACTTGGGAAAATTGCATTCCTTTGAGTTAAAAGCATGGAACTTCTGATAAAGATGAGGATCAAGGCATTGAAGTGGTTTGCAAGTTATTTTACATAGGATAAACTTTCACAGTGTCTCACCTTGCCTGCAAGTTTATACAAATGCTTGCACTTCTCACTGAAGATTTCAAACTTTCAAAAAAAAGTTCACAAATGCAATATGTGTAGCATGCCAAGTTGAGATGTGATGAGCAGGATTTGTCGGATTAGAAATGAGGCTAATATATATATGGTAACATAAAGCCTCAATTTTGGGGTACTAATGTCCATAAACCTGTAATGTGAGAATGTAATTGATCTGTTCAGTGCTTCAAGATAATAAGCGCCAAATCCTACCTCAAAACCCAACCAGCACGAAACCCGATAGATCCCGAGGTAGCAGTAACTTACACCTAATCGTTAACTCAAAAGTACAACCAATCTCTTTGATTCTTCCAACAATGGAATCACACCAAATCTACCTTAGAGATACAAAATTGTACTAGAGAAATAAGAGGACAATTAACAACACTTATGAGGTGAGGGTCCGGTTTGAATTTTCATAATATCAGAGTAATCTAATGTTTTAAAATAAAAACCTAATAAAATCGAACCAAACAAAATATTACTTGAATTGGATCAGTACAGTTCGGTTTTATTCTTGTGTTATTTATACATGCTTGGGTTCTGGTTCAGCCATGCGAGGCCTGCTCTGCTAACTTAAAAAACTATCTGTATGTTGAACTTTAGGACCCTCTGACTAGAAAAAGGTGAGGATTAAAAGTAAGCCCAGTTAATTAAGGTCCTTGAATGGAACCTACTCAAACTTGATTCTAAAACATGAGAACTTGCATCTCAATTATGATTGAGCTTTAAAAATTTTCTTTATGAATTAAGCTGAAGTTAAAAAGAGTTGACTGATTCGCTTTAAAACCCCCTATTTTTGTAATTTTGGAGCTTTGGGTTTATTTCTTCTGATACCCTCTATCATATTCTTATACCATCAGACACATTTTTTTGTTAATTTTGTCCTTACCCTATTCCTTTAAAATATTTTGTAGGTAACTACTGCCATCATAAAGATAGTAGAGAAGCCTTGGGAACGTGTAAGCATAGATGGACAATTGCATACGCATGGTAAGTAATCAAAAATTATAAATCGAAGAATAATTGTTGAATTCTTAATGCATATGATATCAATGGATCTGCCATTAAAAACATTAGAATAATGAAGTTACTTTAGACATAAAACACAAGAAAAATAAAAATTCAAGAGAGAAAAGTGAGGTAGATTTATATCATTTAACTTGTGGCCTATGAAGCAGCATCACGGCTACGTATAGCACAAGTCAAATAGGATAATTTTACAACCTTTACACCTAAGTATATGCAAACATAGACAGGATGCATGAGGGAACAGCTCTTGGAAATGTATGTCCATGTTTGTATATGTAGGACTAAAAATTTTTCAATGGGGCTTCCCAAAAGTACAGACAATCAGTTGGCCTATGTTGCTCTGCACTTCCAGTCATGTAAAATACTCCACATGTTCTGCTGCTTTAAAGTTCATCTGATGATTCATGTAGCAGCTTTTGACGAATCATCACCTTGAGTTAAGTCTCCTAAAGTACTTCATTATGGTAAGTTTTTATAGACTTCCTCCTTAAGCCCCTAATTGCATACTAATCTCTCTCAACAATTTGCAACTTGTGGTGAGAAAATGGAATTTTATATTAGTGTGCTTCATCCTTTGGGACATTAGCCAAATGAGCATAACTTTTGACCGTATCACATGGACAATAGTCACCTGATGTTCCAAACTGAACTCATCACTTAATAGGCCTCTCACTGAATAGTTTCTAGCATAAGATAATTATGCATGATAAGAATCCCAATTTGTCTTTACCTTTCTTTAATGATCTTCATGTTAAGAATCCCAATTTGAACAAATAACAAATCCATAAAGGGCTTATAATTGTAGAAATCTAACTAGCTAATTGGTTAGCATTAACCTTTTAGCATCCGTTGGTTCAAATCCACTTAAGCGCACATTAATCTGCTTGTTGTTTCATGGATTCTAACCTCTTATCCAATTTACCTTTATTTTTTCAATTTGTGATATGGTATTAGAGCATGGTTCAGTTAATTTTCAATTCACTGGTGTTGTCACTACGTTTCAATTTGGATTCTCGTTTGGATGTCCCAGTCCCAGCGAGGCCTATTCAAATTCAAGGGCACCCAGTTCAATTTAGGCAGAAGATTTCAAGTTTCAAGTATCAACCGAATGTCTAGTCCTGGTTGCAATTGAGGGGGAATGTGTAGAATCTCATACTGAACAAATAATAAATCTATAAAAGGCTTATAAGGGTCGAAAGCTAGCTAACTGATTGGTTAGGATTAACCTTTTCACATTGGTTGCCCAAGCCCAAGTAAGCCACATTAATCCATTTTTGTTTTACGGTTCTAACCTCTTACCTAGTTTACTAGTACCCTTTCAATTTGTAATAGCACAAAATCCTTTTATAATCACCTCCTATTCAAAAACTTTTTCCCTATTTGAAAATTGTTTTTATTTATCAGGATTCATGTTTATGTTCATATAAATTTTTACATGTCTACGTGTATGATTCCTTCAGTTCAGTTTCAATTGCTTAAAATTATTTTCATGTTTTTATACCTCTACTGTTGAAGGTTTTAAACTTGGATCTGAGAAGCATACAACAGAGGTAATAGTTGAGAAGTCTGGATCTTTACAGCTGACTTCTGGTATTAAAGGACTGTCCGTGCTGAAGACAACCAAGGTAATTTTATCTTTCTTGTTGGATTTTATATACTGGCTTTCATGTTATTGAAACCCGAACAAATATGGAAATGTTTTATCAGATGTCAATCAATCAATCATTATTTTTCCCCTTAAGATGTTTTCATGTTAGCTATCTGATTTATATGCTGACTCTTCAATTCCTAAAATTTGTACTTTCTACAGTCAGGGTTTGAAGGGTTTATTAGGGATAAATATACAGTTCTCCCTGAAACACGAGAGAGGATGTTAGCAACAGAAGTCACTGCATCATGGAGGTACAAATTTCAACAAGAGAAAACTTCAAGGATGCAAGTTAATGCAATGAAATTTTTAGCACACCATTTTGCTTTGTTGGTTGAAATTTATTGGCAGTGAAATGTTTTTAAACCATATTTCGGGAACAATGTGGATGCAGGTACTCTTATAAATCTGTCTCTAGTGTTCCTCAGAATCCACTTTACTTTGCAGAGAAATACCTGGATGTCAAGAAAGTTTTGACCAGCACTTTCTTTGGTCATCCTAAGGAGGGAGTATACAGTGCATCTGTTCAGAGCACACTCTTTCATATTGCGAAGGCAGTGCTTAACAGGTATCTTGCTTCTTAATAAATACACATTTTCTCACTAGCTAACATGAGTTGATTTTTCACGTGGCGATCTTTTCAGATAATTACTTTTTCTTTTCTTTTTTTTTTTTTTTTTTTTTTTTTCTTTTCTTTTTTTTTTTTTTTTTTTTTTTTTTTTTAACTAAATATCTGCAGGTTTCCTGAAATTTCATCAGTCGAACTTAAAATGCCAAATATCCACTTCTTACCTGTTAACATATCAAACAAAAATGATACTATTGTGAAGGTATGACTCTACTTATGCCTGCCAAAAATTAGTCTTAGGATATTGTAAGTAATTGAAGCCAATCATACATGTGGATACACATATCAAAATTTTCTCTGTCCTTTCTGTCTCGATCTTTTTGTTTATTTCTCTTCTGTACATGTGCTTTTGTTTGTTGTTGGGAGAGAGATGGTCATGTAAGAGATCCAAATTACATAATTTTGTTCAAATGGATCACAAGGAACAAATTGCCATTGAATTTGCTTTCATTTTGTATTCTTGAAGAGAAGTGGGAGAGAAGATCAAATACTTGATGCAGTTAGAATTTGGAACCAGTTTCAGTAGTGTCATCCCAAAATTATTTCTGTTGCAATTTTTGGTTGTCTACTGGGTATCTCATTTCCCTTCTACTATTCACTTGGCTCCTCTTAAGAGCCTTCTGGGATTCTTCCAAAAGATCCTCCATAACATTAGTTTTGTGTACTTTTCAAGTTTCTTATTCACATTATAACATAAGATTCTTCCTGCATAAAATACACCTATTGAGAAAATCGGAAGATGTTGACTTAGAGCCTGTTCGGCAGCAACATTTCAGGGAGCTTTAGTGTTTTGACTGGAGTCAAAACACTATATCTATCAATTAGATCGTTCGGTAACTCAATATTGTAACTTAATATTTGTAAGAGCTGTTAGAGGTTAGGGAGCGTTTAACGTTTAGCGTTGAAATTTTGTTTTTTAACCCTCTTATCCATTTGTTTTTTTTTCCTATTTTTAATGCTTACAATTCTACTTGCTATAACACTCCTGTTATTTATTTAATATTTCTTCCTCATATCTCAAAGAAATATATGTCATTTTAATCATTTAATTATTTTATGTCTTTTGTCAAAATTAGAGAGAAATTTTTTTTCTCCTCTTTTCATTTTAATTTTATAAGAAATAATATTTTGTTATAGAAAAAATTGAAATAAGAAACAAAAAAAAAATGATAATAATTTAGAAAAGAAACAGAACACTTGTTATATCTTGTATATATTATATATATAGTATAATATATATATATATATATATATAATATATATATCCACTTATTTTTTTATTAATTAGGTCCATTTAATTATATCCACTTATTTTTTATTAATTAGTCCATTTAAGTTCTATGGCCATAATTTAAAATTTTAGGTCAACATTCTAATGTTTTTTTTTTTCATTTTAATTTTAACAGCTAATCAAATATTTATTTTTACCAAACACTTTTGCTTTGAACTAATATATAAAACAGCAATCAATTAATATCTAACCGTTAAAAGCTACTACAACAGCTAATAGCTATTACAACAGTTAGTATTGCCGAACAGACCCTTAGGCTTTTGATATGAATGTATATTGAGAATTTTGCTTCCGGCCCACAAAAGAGAGAAAAAAAAAAAGATGAATCTGTTTGCTTATCATAACCTTAAGGAGAGAAGAGGTCTATTTTCTCTCTATTTGGTTCTGAATGAATATGAGAGTGAATCTGAGGAAGGGATGATGAAAATTAATGAAGCAAAGCTTCTTGTGGCTAAATCTCTGTGGTTCTGAAAGTTAGAAGTGGTCAATGCACATTTTGTGCTACTGTTGGTCAAATTAAAATGCAAAAGAGGTGAAAACATTTTTTTTTTTTTTTTTATGCTTTAGTGTAATTTTTGGAGGGCCAAGTAAAATTCCCTTTGAGTTTATCTTTGTCGATATTATGTTGGTTTTATGTGTAAATTTTTAAATCTGAAAAATTTGGCTAACTAGTGATGTTGACTGATCAATTTTGCAGTTCAATGATGATGTATATTTACCAACAGATGAACCTCATGGATCAATAGAAGCTACTTTGAGCCGCTTCTGGTCAAAGATGTAGAAGCTATTGCACATGGCAAATGGATAGATGCCACCTTGCTCCTGCCACATTCAATCAATTTACCTTCCAGCTTTCTTTTAAAAATAATCAGACTGTACCACCTTTGCTAAAATTGTGACAATTTATTGATCTGGATATGAACTTTGGTACTTTGTCCTCAAGAAGTTTCCTTTCAGACAATGCTCGGATGGAGGTAAAATATGGGATGAAGGAAAAACAGAGGGAAGTTTGTTTTCTTATTTGGGAAGAGGAAGCGTTTATTTTCCTCTCAAAATGTTCTCTCCAGGTCGGAGGAAGAATAGAAGAAAGTATAATGAACTGTTGGAGAGAATCTTGTTTTCTTATATTCGAAGACAAGAAAGGTAATAAGGAAAATATTCTTTTTAAAAAAAAAAAAAAAAATTCTTTCCCTGGGGTACAAAGAGCTTCCCTAGGTGCTTGCCTTTAGGTGAAGAAGACGTCCAAGAGACGAGTGAAAATGGTTCTTTTGAGCAGGGGAACCGATTTAGATTTATTTTAATTATAAAATTAGTTTTTTTATTTATTTAAATCTGTTTCATCTTCAGAAAGGCACTTGTTTTGAAAATGAGGTTTTAAGAAAAAGATTTTCATTTTGGTAAGAGGTTTTTTGTTTGAGTCGCCGTCTTTTTAAAAAAAAAAAAAAAATCTTAAATGGATGTCATTTGAAATGATGGAAATGACCAAGTAAGGTAGGTATGATTTCAAAAAGGTGATAGGCATTCGGATTGTCTGGTTATAAACTGACTTTCGTTGCTTGGTCAATTGCTCACAACATAATATTGGTATTAGGCTTAAATTGAGATGCTAAAATGATCTTAATACTTTTTGTAAAATAGGGTAATCATTATCGATCATAAAACAAAATATTAAATAAAACATGCAAGGAATGAGAGAGGAGAAAAGAGTTATAAACCATTCTTTCAAAATATATTCTATCCTCTTAATTTTCATAAAATTTTCCAAATTCCTTAATTATTACAATAAAGCAATTAATTAGACCTCGTTATAGAACTCTTTACATAATGCCAAATCAATATATATATATATATATAGTAAGCGTTTTTTCCTTAGAAATTGACACGTGGTATATCCACTTGGCATTTTAATTTAACATGTAACATATTCTTCTAATTAGACGTTCATTTGACATGGTTTGATTTGATTATTTAATGCATTATTGTATTTATTTGGTTTGATTCGATTTAAATTTATTTAGAATTAGTGTTTCTAGTTTAATTTGATTTGATTATTCAATGAATTAATGTATTGGTTTAGTTTGGATTTATTTTGAGTTAGTGTTTTTGATTTGATTTGATTATTTAATGTACTGTTTTGGTTTGGATTTATTTTGAATTAATGTTTTTGGTTTGGTGTGATTTAGTTATTTAATGTATTAATGACTTTACGTAATTATTATTAATTATTAGTTTTTAGAAAATGATAAAGTTTAATGACAAATGTTTTCGTGTATCAATGGCTTCAAATTTGTGAAGTTACAAAAACATTTCAACATTTTATTAGTGTATTAATGTTTTTAACGTTTGATTTGGTTATTTGTGTAGTTTCATTCTTGTTTCTATTTAATTTTCTTTTTTAAATGGTGTAGTAATGCACTTTTTCTTGTTTCTATTTAATTTTCTTTTTTTAAATGGTGTAGTAATTGCACTTTTTTTTTTTTAAATTTTTAATTGTTTCACTCTCAAGAACACTTTAACTTTCTTTTAAAATATATATATTATATATATATATATAATATATATAATATATATATAGGCATAGTAGTTTGCATTATATGGAAGTCAAGTGTAACCCTCTAAAATTGCCAAGTATGAGGAGGACAATAATTATTTAGCACGATTGTAAGAAGATAAGGTGTAATGATAACAATTCTAAGAAAATAAGTTGCTTTATATTTTTAGATAATGTTTTTATCATGATAATATCTATTAATTACATCCCATCAAGATAATGCATTAAATTAATAAAATACAAATAACCCAATCATTTATAATAATAATAAACAATCATTTACAATAAATAAAAAATAAAAAACTTAATGTTTTATTTTAATATAATTAATTTAAATTAAAATTAATTTAAATTAAAATTAAATTAAAATACATAAAACCCAAACTGTAAAATAAAAAAATATTTAATTTCTTATTTTAATGATTACCTTAATGTATGGAGTAGTTTTATTGTCACAACCCGTTTCCACGGGCCTAACCGGCTGACGCGGAACCCTATGGAAATATATTCCATAAACTCTATGACAAGTTTTGGAAGAGATCCAAGATCAAACTAAACCCCCCCTCTATGGCACCCAAAGCTTAAAGAAGCAAGAACAACAATAATAGAGTAAAAAAATAAAATAAACGCCACAAAGAATTGATAAGTTTACCTTGATTCTTGATGCAATTAGAAGAATGCAATCTCACACCCTTTAAAAACATGGACACGCCAAAGGCAATGGAAGAAGAAAATCTCTCTTTAATTGATTTAATAATTGTTGAATAATTACAAAATAACAAGTTATTTATACTAATCTAAGAGGTCCAGATCCTTGGTCCAGATCCTTAAAGGATTTAGGAGTTAGCTAAGGAGTAGGATTTACAAATCTAACCAACTAAGGATAGACTAATAAAAATCATAACAACTAAGGATTTTGGATATCTAATCCAAATCTATATATATATCTATATCTTTAAACAAAATAAGGCTAATTCAATCCCAAGGGGGGCCGAAATATTGGAGGCCCAACCCAGTTAACAAAGCCAAAAAAATCAAAATAAGCTAACTTAAACTTAATGAGAGCCAGGGAACAAGCACAGCTTGGGTGGTGCTATTGGCACGGCGTGCTTCAATGTAGGATCCCTCTCATGGAAGAGTTCAGAGGGATAGCACGGCCAGGGTTGTGCTGATTTGCACGGGGGTGCTTCAGAGTCAGAGGGAAGCACGGCCTGTGTGTGCTATTTGCACGGGGATGCTTCAAGTAGTTTTGTTTTTCCTCAGCAAGTCAGACGAGAGCACGGGCCTGGGGTGTCCATCTAGCACGGGATGCATCCCGCACGTGCTAACCATTCATGTTCCCACTCAACCATGTGCTTCTATTAATGTGAAGGAAACTTAGGTTTCCTTCAAAGTTCGTTCATTAAGCATTGTTGAAAGCGAAGGTCAGTGAGCTCTTTTGTAACTTGGTTCTTTGAAATACTGTAAGGACATGGTTGCTCATACTTTTTGCACGGCTCCTTGTAATTGGTCGCACTAGAAGTGCTAATGGATTGCCATTGTTGTGGTCCTTGTTCCCTTGAGGCTCCATAGGTGGTGGGTGGTAGTGGATCCGTCCGTATCATCCCCCCTTCTTTAAAAAGATTTGTCCTCAAATCTGCATCCATGTCAAAGGGAGACAAATCACTAACATTAAAAGTTGCAGAAACACCGTACTCACCTGGCAAGTCTATTTTGTAGGCATTATCAATGATGTGCTCTAAGACTTGGAATGGACCATCTCCACGTGCATCTCATCTAGCTTACTTTTCCTTTGGTTGGGAAATCTTTCCTTGCAAAAGTGTACCCAAACCCAATCACCTGGCATAAGCACAAGTTTCTTCCTGCCCTTGTTTGCTTTGTTAGCATATTGCTTGTTCCTTTTTTTTATGTTGGCTCTAGCCTTCTCATGTAAAGACTTCACCAATTCTGCCTTTCTATCACCATCTAAATTAGAAAGTTCATTCAAAGGTAAAGGAACAAGATCTAATACAGCTAGTGGATTAAAGCCATAAACAAGTTCAAATGGACTAAAACCTGAGGTAGAATGTATGCTACGATTATATGCAAACTCAATGAATGGCAAACAATCTTACAATCTTCCAAGTTTTTCAGTTCTTACCCACATGGTACGAAGCATGCTGTTCCTAAAGTTCTATTCCACAACTTCAGTTTGTCCATCTGGGTTTGTGCGATGACAAGTTGTAGAATAAAGGCAATTTGAGTTCCAAGCTTTCCCATAAAACCTCCCAAAGTGTGAAAAGGACTTGCATTCCCTATTAGAAACTATAGTTCTTGGTACCCGGCAATCTTAACCATTCTTTTAAAGTAAATTCAGCAATATATTGGCATCATCAGTGATACGGATCGAGATCAAAGAATGAGATTGTAAGTTTCACCTTCTATGGCACCTCGTTTATACAGGAACGGAAACACACAATAATCGAGATTTAAAACGCTCTATGGCACCCACGTTTATAATGAACGGTAACACCAATTAATTGAGCAAAAGAACAAGATAAACGCCACAAACGAATTGATAAGTTTACCTTATTCTTGATGCAATTAGAGGATAGCAAATTCTCACAATCACTTTAATTAAGGAAACATGCAAGATCATGAACAATTCTGCCTTTGATTCAAATTTATTGCCAAAATCTCGTTTACATCTTAAGAGGCTATTTATATGCCTTAAAACAAACATAACCCTAAAGAGACATCAACTAGGCTAGCCCTAAGGCCCAAAACACCATGGGCTTAGAACTCTAAAACACAAAAATTAAAGAATTTCCAGCCCCAAAAACAAACAACTTGATTTGGGGCAGATTGCATTGCATCATAAAAACCAACCCTAAAACAACTAATAAACACTATGAGCCCATATCCCTTACATATTATTAGACCACACACAAGGCAACAAGGGATAAGAAACACATCCAAAGCCCATAGGAAGCACCAATGGATCCATATTCAATCAGTTTTATTGACAAGGAATGGAAATGAGCCCATCTTGCCTAAATCTATCAACAACAACAAATATGCTATCTTTTACCCGTTTAGTCCTAAGCAACCAAGTACAAAGGTCCATAGATACATCAATCCAAGGAGAACTAGGAACAGGGTAAAGGCATGTATAATTCCAGAGGGCATAGACTTAGATTTGGCCTGGTTTACAAGTTAATACAAAGTTACAAACCCTCTTCTACATCTTTAATCATGTGAGGCCAATAAAAAGTGTTCATTTAACATATCATAAGTCTTATGTACCCCAAAGTTCCCATCAATCCCCCACTATGGAGATAAGCAAAGCAATTCACGCATAGGAACATTTTGGCACACAAAGTTTGCTACCCTAAACAATATCCATCATTATCTATAGAACTTATCAAATGCTTCCTATGTCACATCGCTTACATATATTGTTGCCAAAGTCAGAATCATTTCACATATAAGTCCCTTTAACCATACCTCAAATCCAAGTAATTTAGAAACTAAGAGCAGTAATTAAAGTATATCTTTCTGGACAATGCATCAGCAAACAACATTATCTTTTTTCATGCTTGTATTTAATTCACATATGGAAATTGATTCAATAAATTCAACCACCTTACCATGCCTTTTTTATTGAGCTTAACCTTGAACCCTTCAACGTGTTGGGGCCTCATGGTTCAGTATGGATTGACAAACTCTTTAGTAATAAGTAGTGTTGCGCAAACATGTAAAGTTCTACCAGGCATAAAGCTTACTTTGTCATAGGTTGAATAGTTGAGTTGTGGCTCCATTCAACTCTCACTAAAGTAGGCAAATTGGCTTTCCTTTTCTTTGCATTAGGACAGCCTCCAATTCCCACTCAGAAGCATCAACTCAATCTCCAAAAGTATTTCTTCAAAATTAGGTAAAGGAAAGTATAGGTGCAGAAGTTAACTTCCTTTAAGTGTGTCAAACGCCCTTTTGTTGCTCTTCTCCCCCACTTGAACCCAACTTCCTTTTTGATATTTCTGTTAGTGGGTGCCTGCAATTTGAAGAGAAATCTTTAACAAAACCCTTCTATAGAACGCTCTGCCAATCCCATTTGAAAGCTCCGAACTTCAGGAAACTGATTTGGGAGTTGGCCACTTTCTTTGATTAGCTTTTACTTTCTCCTCATTCTACTTTCAATTTTACCCTGTGCACTCACAATAAAACCAAGAAATACAAGTCTATCTATAACAAAATGTGGCATTTTTTAGTTCTAGCATTACAACTTTTTCAGTTCCTTAAAGTTCTGTTAACACTATGCCTAACATTGCTCAATATGATCATTAAGAGACCTTGCTATAGAATGAGCTATATCATCAAAGTATAACAACCACAAAATTTTTCCTTAAGGGAAAAAGGGGGCATTGTTTTTTTTAACATTACATGGTTCATAAGCTCATTAAAAGTACTAGGTGCATAGATAATCCAAAAGGGCATAACTAACCATTCAATACAAAACGCATACGTGTTTTTTAAAGCAGTTTTCCACTTCACTCACCTGGTTGCATTTTCTTAATTATGATGGTAACACTCATTAAATCAATTTTAGTAAAGTAAGTTGCCCCCTGCAATTCATCTACATTATCATTAAGTCTAGGCGATAGGGTCTATCTTTACAGTGATTTTTGTTGACCGCTCTCACAATCAAAACACATGCGCCATGTTCCATCCTTTTTAGGGTACTTAGAAGCACGGGAACGGCACACGGGCTCATGCTTTCTCTCACCAACCTTTCTCCATAAAGTTCATCAACTTGCCTTTTGGCAACTCCTTTGTTTCCATTGGAGCTTATAGCAGGGCCATTTGGAATTGGTGGATCCCAGGAATTGAAGTCCATTTTGCATGGTTTATTCCTCTTAAAGGTGGTAAACAACTTGGTTAGTTCCACTAGGAAAGAACATTCATCAAATTCCTTGCGCAACATAGAAACAAACATAGGAAGGCAAACTATTCAAGGTTTAGTGTTAGTTTTCAGCAAATAAAACCTCTTTGTACCTTAGAAAGGCCAATTATGGGTTCTCCAAGCTAGCACATTTAACCTCTCAAACTCTTGCATAAAAAAGTCTGTTTCTTTTTTCCCCTACTTCTCTGGTTTTTCACTCACAATTGGGCCATTTATTTTTTGTTATTTTTGTGGCCTCTTTTCCCTCATTGCTTTAACCTATCTTTCTCTCTTTTGTTCTCTCGAAATTTCACTCTCTTTTTTCTCAGAGCCGAAACCTCTCTCTCTCTTCTCAACTATCTTCTTTGGTCTTCATAAAACCTCTTGAGGTGATAATGGTCAAGAACACCTTTTTCCCCTTATGAATCAAAGAATATCGATTTGTGAATCCATCATGAAGTGCTCTTCTATCATAGTTGCCATGGTCTTTCCCAACAATAGATGTCCAGCTTGCATAGGTATTATATCACACAAAATTTCATCTTCATACATCCAATAGAAAATTGGCACAAGTACCTGTTTAGTGGACTTTCACTTTCCCCACAATCATTCAACCTTGCAACCTATAAGGTTGAGGATGCTTGAGACAAGTTCAAGTTCAGTTTGTTACCATGTTACACTAGCAAACATTAGTGCAACTCACACCATTCAATAATGAAGAGTACACACTTTCCCACTAATCAAACATTCTAGTGTGAAAATATATTTCTCACCGGTTGCTCAGGCGTCTTTCTTCTTTAACATGCATGTTCAAAAGCACGCCTAGCAAACCAAAGCTTCTCCGACTGTTCAGGAAGTATCAAATTTTTTCTGAATCATCATCATCATTATCATTAAGTTAATTTAGGCTTATCATCATAATCACTACATTCAGATTCAGAACTAATATTCCCATCATCTTTAGCAATCATAACCCTGTTTATTAGGACATTGAGATGCATTAATGCCCTTTTCCCGACAACTTTAAAGCATTTAATTTCTCTAGAAGGGTTGTACGTTAGAAGTACCTTTGTTGCTTTCTAAATGGATGTTTGGGATAGCTTCTTTACCTTTGAAGTTGAATCTTGTCCTTTGAAGAATTAGACCTCTAAATTCCTTCTCTCACCTTCTTTAGGCCCCATTTTTAGATCCCCATGTGTTGTTGGCAAATACTTAGTGGTGTTGGACTCTTCCCTTTTTCTGTCTTTCAAGTTTCATTTGGGCCATATCTACCACTCCTCCAAGTTTTTCATACCTATACATCTCTTAAAGCATCAGTCTAGAATAGTCTCTTGATCTCTCGGTATTCGCCACCCTCGAGGAATCGTACATGGTGATTTGCTTCTTCTTCTTCAATCTTGGCTTCTTGCCATGCAAATCTCCCATCTCCTTGTAGTACTCTTCCACACTCCTGCTTCCTTGCCACCATTCTAGCTAATTTGTTATGAAATCCCTAAATACC